>WBMY01004605.1:520202-553874 GCA_013397315.1 Donacobius atricapilla
AGTTTCTCACTGCCATCACCAGGTCCGGTCCTGAGGAAATCTCCCATCATCTCCTCGTGTGCCCAGGACCTCCGAGCTCGCCTCCTCCTGCCCTGCTGGGCTGGGCCGGCCCTGTCCCACCGCCGCTGCTTTTCGGCACTGCTTTGGATACGCTGATCCCAGGGATCAGACTGCCCCGGGCTTTTATGAAACAAAAGCCCCTCGAGGTTCCAGGTTTTGTTTATCATTAATGCTGTAGTTGTTGTTGTTTGTTTACTTCGTTATACATACTAGTAAAGAGCTGTTATTCCTATCCCCATATCCTTGCCTGAGAGCTGACTTAATATCAAAGTTTTAATAATTTGAAGGGAGGGGGTTTGAATTCTCCAAAGGGAGGTCTTGCCCTCCCTAGCAGACACCTGTCTTTCAAACCAAGACAAACGTCCAGTTTTCAGCCAGGACATTGACTAGCATGCAATAAAGGAGCCATATGACATATACTCAGCCACCTTAATCAAAGGCAATATTGAGCCATGGCTTATTGGTTCATTTGCCATCAGTGAATCAGGCAAGGTTGTCAGGGAAAGGAAAAATTACATCTTATATCATAATGTTTATGATACCTAAGAGAATTGAATTGTTATTACATAGTTAATCTGTCATTTTCTCACTTTTGAAGGTAGAATTTTGCAGCCTGAGTTATAATCCTTTCCTGTATCTCATTAAGTAAGCAATAAATATACAGGAGAAGATTTTAATTGGAGCTCTTGGCATTTCAGGTTTGAAAGGAAGGGAGGTGGATAAGATTTCCTCTAAAGCTTTGATATTCTGAAGTCAAATGAGCAAAATAAAACCAGTAAATGTAAATGTAAATAGAGACAAGCCTGCCTTTGGAGCTTAGGCACTTTTTAAAGCCTGAATAATGATTAGCACAAAGCAGCCCTGGCCTTTAAATGCTACAACACAAATACATAATTAATATTTGAATTAAAAATACTACTTTGACATGTTACTTTCCATTAGAGTTTGTTTTATGTACAGTCTCATTCTTCAGTTTGGGTTTCCTGTTGCTTCTGGAGTGTGCTGTTGTGTTTGTTTATCCCAGGCAAGAGGGACTCTATATGAAAATATGCAACAAAAGAATATTGCAAACAGAGCAGTGGGCCCAGGCAGAGCCACTGGCATTTGCATATGAATCATTGAGATCACTAGCCAGCCAGCTCTTCCCATCAATGAGGGTAAATTGCTGTGCAGAATTTACTGTCAGCCAGGTCTTCTTGGCATGTGCATCTCTGTGAAACAAGAATGAGGTCAGCCAAGGTATCTATTTACAGCATTACTAGAAAGGTAATAAAACAGAATAAAGATGAACATAGGGAGTCATTTATTTTAACAAGTAAATTTTTTAATGCACATGGAAGGGTATTTCAGCTTGAATCTCTAATATAATGTTTTTCTGGACTGTTTTATGACCACCATACTCATTCTGTTGCTTAAAGGGTTTTGGCTCAGAAAGCAATTTGTTTTTAGTATTGCTATTTATACATATAAACCTGCAATGCATAATTCATGCTAAAAGCAATGAGACTGTGCTTTCACACAGATTCAAGACTAATGTATTTCATATCATGTTGCTAAATTAAAAGGTAAGAGAAGATTTTGGGGTGGAAAGAAATGAGGAGAGACATGGGTTCCTCTTTTTCTCATGTTATGAAAAAGATAAAATTCACACAATTTAAGAAGTGAAAGAAATCGTCAAGGCAAAACATGAAACTGTCTTGCAACATGCTGGGACTTGTCTGGAAGAGTTACTAAATTACAAATAGTAAAGGCTTCAGTGATTCCATTGTTTGCTTGTTTTTATTAAAATGACAGGAAATGGAAAAACTGATGCATAATACATAATCATGTTATGTCACTGTCCTGATGAAAATCTAGTAGGAAAATGGGGGATTAATTTTCTATAAGGAACATAGAAAGTATTTTTATTTTTTCCCAAGCCTCCCCAACTGAAGTGGGTCAATTTATTTTCAGACTGTGGACATATGAATATACTTTTCTTAGCCCAGTACTCAGCTTAGAAAATTTGTGCATGGGACTTACGTTTTTTTTCTTCAAGCTTTGGTAAACTGGCAATAAAGCTTGAAATGCCTGTTGCAAAAGGTGGTGGTCACTGGGAGCATCAGTGTTGCCACATGCAGTGCCTGAGCATGGTCTTGGACAAGCAAGGAGGTGGTCAAACTCTTGGCCAGCAATCTACAGCTTGAGAGGTGAATGCAAGCCAAGGCTGTAAAACACATTTTTTATGGTGTTGTATCATGCTTCAGATGTGTCTCCCCAGGATGCTTCCAGCAGCCAGCACATGCCTGGGAATCACAACTGGCTTCATGCAGCTCCAAATGTGCCAAGCCCATGCCTGTGGAACTTTGGGCTCAGTGCAAACACAGAGGACATGAGGCAGGCACAGTGCTGCCTGGCTACTTCATTTTAAATGCTACTGCATACCGGAAAAATACTTCTTAAGGCAGTATGTCCTTCAACATAGGATGCAAAAGTTCTGTTTATGGGCAGATTTCCATGATCACTCTCCTTTTTATCTTAATGCCACACTCCCCAAATTCTCTTTTGGGTATGATCGTTTATATGTTTGGTCCCAGTCCAGGGATGAACTGTGCATGGTATGTGGAAATTGTTGGAAAATTCCCTTCAGCTATTTTTGAGGTACAGCAGTGTAAAACAGTGGACTCCACTCCTCCCATGCTCATATACACTTTTTTCAATTTAATTCCATTTCTTTCCCCTCAGTTACTGAGTGTCTGTGGCAAAAAAAAAAAAAAAGGAAAAACAAAACATTAGAACAATAGCTCCTCACCAACTCCCCCAAGGACTTCTCATAGCAAAGCCAAGCTAAGCTAAGAGGAGTGCAACAGAATAAATCTTACATCAGTTGTCTTTAATAAAATCTGAAGATGACACATGATGGGGGCAAAAAAGTGAACATAACACAGTTGTTAAAGTTTTTATCATTAAATTTGTGTGAATGTTTTTCTGTTTTAGAAACAACATTTTTAGTTGTCCTCTGCCAGTTTATTTTGATTTTGCTATGATTGATAAAAAGAAAGAAATCCAGAAATGTTTTTTTCCTTAACTAGCATGTAACTGAGACAGAAAGCAAACCTTTGTTCCACATCTTTTTCTTTGTTTCTCTGTTTACCAGTAAAGCTTATCTTTAATCTTCAACAGCTTTGGAATGATGGGGGAAAGTTACTTTGATGGCATCTTAAAATAAGGCACACCTGTGAAAGCAGATCACTGGTCCAAAATAAGCTTGTTGATCTCACATACATTAGTGTAAAACTGTAATTCCTCTAGACTCACACCAACGTTTCAGAGATCAGCACCTGGCCTAAAAGACTTAAGCATTACATTTTTGGAGCTTGATGTTGATGCTGGCTACAGTTTGGTTTAATTTAATGAAAAAAAGATACTGTTTCAACAGCTGGAGAATCAGCTCCAGACAAGGCATACACAACGTCGAGATCACACTACATTATATAGTGGAAATCAGTTGCAGTGCTGTTCGGGCGGTGAAAATCCACTTCATACAGTGTTGGCTCCAAGACACAGCTTTCCACTTTATCTCAAAATTGCACAGAGCCTACAAAAGTGCCAACGTCCTTCAATGTCACCTAGATGAGCAATTCAAGAGGAAGACTAATCCTAAGACCAGAGCAGAGGAATCCAAGATGGAGAAAGCCAGCCAAGGCTCAAGGATGGCTGGCAAACACTTGCCCTGTGGGTGTTATTTGGAAACATGGTCCCCCAAGTATTGACTGCCTAATCCCACCATGGGGATCAGATAGGATGAAGAATTTTATCAACTGAGAAATTAATTGCTGTCTAATAAGGGAGAACAGGGTCAATAGCCATTTGTCTTCATTTCCTTTCTGTAGCATTGATGCTCATTAGTTAGCTTCTAAATCTTCCTCCCCTTCCAAATTTGTTTACAGCAGTAGAGATCCAGTAAAACACCAGAACAGGAATACTGAAAACAGGCTTGCCAAAAGCACTCTCATGCTAGTAACACACATATTTTAAGTCATGTATTTGTATTGTCAAGGCCTTAATTCTTGATTTTTTTTTCCTAAAAAACAGTTACAATGTTAAAGGTGTATCAGGCCTCACTATATGGTGAAAGATCTGGATTCTGTAATGTGTTTTTTTAAAGCTGAAACCTCACAGAGGGTATTGTTTCTTCTCCTGTATCCATTTGTTTTCAATGTTTCTTTGCTTAAAATAAAAGTGGAAGAAAGCCTTATTTTGCTCTAGATATGGCAGAACATATTATGTTTCTGTGCCTGGATATCCCTCCTATTTTCCACAAACAGATTTCTGAAGGGTAATTTTGTGGCATTTTCTAAATGGCTGTGGACAGATGGATAATATAGCCAAAACCTTAAACCACTTCCTCTGATCTTCAGCCGCAGATACTGGTGCTATCGATCCCTCAAATCCACACATGTTCATATCTAACTCTGAACCAAATAAGAGGGTTTTTTTCTGCACATTGTTCAGATGCAGTCTGAGACTGATTGTAGAAAAGAGCTACAGGAAGGGATGATGTGGTTAAAACCCTGCCATGAAGACTGTTCTGCCTTCAGATGCCTTCAGATTGACAGGGAAGAGCTTGTTTGAGATACTCTGAGCTGCCTGCTCCTGCCAGCAATGTGTGTGCCTGCCTGGTGGGACATCTCACACCGCAGCCCGAGGAGAATTGCAGAGTAGCACACAAACTAATAGGAGACAGTGGGGTTACTCAGAGGCAGTCATGGGCATACTGAGAGTGTGGGAGATGAGGAGGCAAAGCCAGAACAGAAGTGAATGATGGTGTTGCCAAGGAAGCAATGCAAGAGGCAGTAACTGGAGCTGGAAGGAGACAAAACAGGTGGTAAGGAAGTGAGAGGAAGGATAAGACAAGGCAGCAGCAGGAAAGTCAGTCCACAGAAGCTGTCAGCAGCTACCTTTTCATTTAATTTTCTTGCTGAAGTCTCTACCAGTCATTCCTACATCTGGCCCTACCCATGGCTGCTAATGTGCAATGGTTGAAAATAAGTTAATTCTTGATGTCTAAGACACCATTAATAGGCATTCAGCATATGTATGTTGCTATTAAAAACATGCACCATTTTCCTGCATAATCCTCTCTAGGACTGGATTCCAGAGCTGAAATCTCATTCTGTTGTTGTATAACTTGTCATCTATTACCAAAAAAAAAAAAAAATTTCCTTACATATACGGATTTTGAGACCAAGATAGAAATACATTAACTTTTTCTTCAATCCCTCAGTATAAGGAAAATTTTACAGACTGAATCATTCTTGCATTTTTCTTCCAAGAAACTTCCATTTTGATAATGTTCATTTTGAAAAGCGTAGACTCCAGAAGAAGTCAAATTTTGTAAACCAGAAAAATCATAAAACCAGTTATGGCCTAAAACACCCTGAGTTTGGCCCAATAGCCAGCAGAGCCCTAAGCCCTGCAGAAGGGTACTGGAGAACTCTCGCTCCATTTGTACACGAAGAATTGGCTCTTGGCGGAAGCCCTTATTTGAAAGAGATGTCTTGAAATCTTCATCACATCTATTTTGTTTTGCTCTTTCCAATTAAAGATGAGATTCTTATATAAGCAAACGAATGCCAGGAGTGCTTTGGTCTCAAATAAGAAATTAAGCCTGCTGAAACTTTGAAACTTAAATGGAAAGAAAAGATCTGCTAAATCTTCTGGGACAAAATTATTTGATGATAGGCTAGTCCAAAGAAAAATCTAATTATTAACAGTCCAGTTTTTCTATTTTGAGGAGGTGAAGTCTTAATTTTGGTCATTGCTGTATGCTTTTTGAACAGAGAATACAGACTTTCTTTTCAGGTGAGTAATTTGTCCTGGTACTGCAACAGAATCAGTTTTATGTATCTTGTCTTTGAAAAGATCTAACATTATGCATTTCTTTACTTTAGAAAAATTTTAAAACTTTAGAATGTTTCAACAATATACTGTAGTGAGCTTTATATAAGACTTGTCTTCATTCTGTACTTGTCCGCACTCAAGACCACTGCTAGAATGAGCTGATCATTTCCTATCTGTATTGAAAAAATCAACAAAACCATGCCATGTGCAGGTTACTAGCTGCTTAGCCCAGCAGGAAACTTCTCAAACGTTACCTATACACAATCACATTACTTATAGACACCCCAAGGCTCTCATATCTCCTATGCCCTCAGATTTCTTGTTACCACTTCATCGCTGCCTACCTGAGAAATCAATAATTTCTGGGGGCGATACCTGGGTAGGAAGCTTCCTCTTCACACCCTCAACCTGGGCCCCAGGGGGGCAACAGACTTCATTAAGTCTGTTGGGTCAGATCTGCATATTGAGCCTTCTGTTCCCCTTAAGAGAGTCTCCTCTGACAATGACCTGTCTTTTCCTGTATGGGAGTGGTTTTGATGAAGGGCATAGACCTCCTTAACCTCAGTGACACCTCCGTGCTGTATGAACCATCATCCTTGCCATTGCTCAGTCCAACTTGCAGAGCCTCACACCTACTGTGCAAGGGCACCTGGGGACATGGGACCTGCTGCACTGGGCAGGAGCTTAGGAGAAGCTCTGCCAGGAGGAGGGCAGAGCAGCCCTGGAAAAGGCTGCCCAGGGAAGCTAAGGATTCTCTACACTTGAAAGTCTTTAAAGCTCGGCAGACAAACCAGTGGCTGACCTGCTTTCACTTCAGCAATATACCTGCTGTGAGTGTGAGGCTGAACCAGAGAACTCCAGAAGAAGTTCTAACCAGCAATTCTATGATTCCATAATTCACTGGATGAACTTCAGGAGTCACCTAGGAAAAGTACTACTGATGAGAAACAATACATTACACCAAGATATTATTTTCTCAGACAACTCATAGTTAGACAAAGACAAGTGACATTTAAGTTTGCAATGAATGAAGAAGAGTTATGGTAATGCTCAAATACATGAAGTGCATTTCTTCAAACTTCTAAGTCAGAACAACTTTGAGAAAAAGCATCAAGTTTATAACTAGATGAAGTACAGAGACTGTAACCAGAAAAAGATGAAAGAACCTTTGTTGTCTCTGGTACAGCCCTAAGTGCTGTGCTTTCAATGTTTCTCAATGCTACTGAGAAACAGTCTGATTTCTCATCAACAGTTTCATAAACCCTTGGGGTAAAACCTCTCAAAATCAGGGTGAATGTTACTTATGTAATGGTCAGTTTTAAGAAGCAGTTAAGTTCATTATGGGAGCAGATAGCTGGAAGTACCACAGCTTTCAATCCTACCACCAGGACACGTCCTTGTCCAAAAAAAGAGCACCTGCAAGACACATGGGTGGAAGGGTTTTATTGGACATTGTTTTGTGATCAGTTGGGTGTCTCTGAGAGAGAGACAAAAAGATCAAAGGAAGAGACAGATGGTGGCAAGGAAAAAGCCAACAACACAGACATAACAAGGGCCAGGAATATGCCTCTGAGAAAAGCTAAGACAAAAAGGAAAAAAGAGCTTTTAGAGTGTTTAATGGAAAATAGACTTGAGCTGTAAACACAGGCCATGGCTTTTCTTCAATTCTTGCTGTGTGAAGAAAGAGAACTTTGTACTTTCTTTGCAATTAAATCAGAGAAACCTCATTTCAGAAAACATAAATTTCTCCTGGCTGGAACCTCCTATGACCCAGGGGTTTTATTTAAATTTTTTTACCCAGCTCACATAAGTTTACACACAATCACCTTGCAAAGCAGTATTATTGCTCTATTTACCCCTAAAATAGCACACTCAGCTCAGCAGTCGGTCAATTATGTTTCTAACATGCCTACTGCTGTTACACTGAAAGAGCTGCAATTCAGGAGGGTTTCAGACAAGCTCGTGAAGTGGTCACGTAATGGGACAGGAGTCAAGAGTGCAGGGCAGAGTGCTGGTGGGTATGTTTTTCAGTGGCTTCTTTCTCATCTTATACTTGCCTTGGTTTTTTGTCAAAATGAATCCTGAGAAAATGCTGGCACTGTCAGACCTGGAAAAGGACTGAGATCACTTGCCCTGATACTGGCAGTCCAATTTTTCAAAATGCAAGTGAGAAATGTCTTCCCATTCAGGAAACGGACTAAACTGGGGACACTATCTATTTTCTCATTTATGTTCCTTCTAATCTACTAAATGTTCATGGAATACAGTTTGTGAGATGAGAATTTGGAGTAATTTGTGGATGGCAACACATACTATCATAGAATTGAATAGTTAATTTCGGAAAAGACCTTTAAGATCATTAATTCCAACCGTCAACCCAGCACCACAGTGTTCTAATGTGTTTACCACTAAATCATGTCCTCAAGTACCATATCTACACATCATTTAAATACCTCCAGGGGTGATGACTCCACCACTTCCCTGGACAGCCTGTTCCAATGCTTGACAACCCTTTCAGTAGAGGAATTTTTCCTGATATCCAATACAAATCTGGCACAAGATTTCCCGTCATCCTGTCACTTGCTAAACAGAAGAGACCAAGTCTCACCTGGCTGGAACCTCCTTTCAGGCAGTTGTAGAAAGTGGCAAGGTCTTCCCTGAGTCTTCTTTTCTCCAGGCTAAACAACCCTGCACATCTTCATTGCCCTTCTGTGGATTTGCTCCAGCACCTCAATGTCTTTCCTGTCACGAGGGGCCCAGAACTGAGCACAGCACACGAGGTGCAGCCTCACCAGTGCCCAGCACAGGGGGACAATCAGTGCCCTGGTCTTGCTGGCCACACTATTGCTGGCACAGGCCAGGATGCCATCGGCCTACTTGGCCACCTGAGCACAGCTGGCTCATGTTCAGCTGCTGCAAACCAGCACCCCCAGGTCCTTTTCTGCTGGGCAGCTTTCCAGCCACTCCCCCAAGACGGTAATGCACCAGAGGGTGTTATGATCGATGTGCAGGACTCAGCAAATCCTACATATATAGACATGTCTTTTGTGTACCTACACTGTGCAGAAAAGATGGCATGCTAGTGAGACGAGCAGGTTGCTTTCTTCTTGCAGCTCAACATAACTCACGCTTGCCTTGTTTCCCACACAATGTTCAAACCTGCTCTGAAGACAGTATCCCTCATTGCCGTAACAGAACTTCACAGTGAACTTCCAGCAAAGTGTCACTTCAAAGTGAGAGGGCTTGGCCATATCGTTTCCTATTGAAAACTGGTGAGTCCCAGGAAGATTAAAGCCAGACATTACCATGTTGGACAAGATTTTAAATTCCCAAACCCAGAATTTTTTTGTACCACTTTGTGTTCGGAGCATGACTTCCCTGACTTCAGCTGCAGCCGAGAAAGTTCAGCACGCCTACAACTCCCGCACTAAGAATAAAAGCAATGTAAAGTTATTGACAGCTTCTGAAAAGTTTGGCTCGAGTGACTCAGCTATCACCACATGGGAGCTGTTTGACAGAAAAAGGGAGAGTATCCAATTCTCCAGGGTAGAACATCACCCCCTTGCCATATGTTCTCTTGCTAAATTCTGTCTCATTCTCTATACTCTTTCCCATTTCTGGAACTAAAAAAAAATGGGAACAGGTCTTATGGTGTCTTTAACCATGTTCAGTTCCTGGAACTCTCTGTCCTGATTATAGAATCAACCGTGTCATGAAAGACAACTTGCATAAACACAAGCACCAAAGTTTTCATCCTTGATAATACTTTAATCAATTGGCATACATTTTGTTTGTTTCTCAAAAACTGAAACAAATCCTCATATTTGACATTGTCCTGCCACTCACAAGGGCTACCAGGAGGTAGATGAAGCCTTTGAAAGGCACTGCACAGTTTGGCTAATGGCATAGCAGAAAATGGTGATAAGTGTCAGATATCACTACCAGGGAGCTGGAACACACATGTTGATACCTGGCTCATTTCTCCACCAGTTTCTTCTTATTCTCTCAGCCCTGTTAAGTCCTTATCTGTCCCTTTGGCCGGTCTCATTTCTTCTCATATACATATAGTACCCTTCTCAGACCTACAGACCTTCATTCAGTCATACATAGTTTCTCCCATGAGGCTCTTGCTCTGAACATTGATTTGAAACTCATCCCTTTTCCTTTAGAAAATCATTAATCAACAAAAGACTCTTTTCCCATTGTTTAGTTCTTAGCAACATCTGAAAATTTTACAGAAATTTTCCTGGAGAAATCAGACTAAAGCAGATACTCACAATGGTAAATGTTTCACAAAATTTCAAGTGACTGAAAACCAGGAAATGTTTCAGGCGAGAAGAATAGGTCTGTCTCTAAAATGAATAGAAGTTGTTTGTATAAAACCTGGCATTATATCTCACCCTGTATGGATGATAGTCACACTAATGTGAAGCATTAAAAAACAAACAGAAAACAGCAAAACAACACAAGACAAAGCATTGAATACTTTATTAAAATTTTTATCCAAGGCTATGCATAATTTGATCTTAACACTGGAATATCAATTGCCTATAAATATAATTTGCTCCTTTACCTCCTGCGACATGGCCTCAATACCTTTGCTGGACTTGCAAAACTAAAAGGCACCTCTGCAGAGCATCCCCTTCCAGTTCAGACAGTTACTTCCAGACAGCTTCTGAAAAACACCCAATAGTTTCACTTCCCCGGGCTGCAAAGAAAGAGAGAAAGGAACAGCAGTCACTCATTTCAACCACCTCATCAAGGGTGGCTAACTGATCCCTAGCATCTACAGGGCTGTCTGCTCCTGCTCCGACTTAAAAGGGGTCAAGGATTGAGAACCACCAGTTTCTATATGTTACAGTTCATGCAGGTTAATGCACTTCTGGGAACAGAGATACTTAGGAGAACTTGCCCTGCAAGTGGGATGCAGAGAATGAGTGGCATGAGTGCCACTTAAAATACCAGCCCATCAGTGGTAAGTACCTGCTAAGTGCTATGGTCAGCCTTTATCTGGAAATGTTACATAAAATGCTGTTGGTTTTCGGCGAAGTGGAAGGAAACCCTTGCTGTTTGCCCGCAGCTGGGCTTTCGCTTGTCACCTGCAACAGACTCGATGTCTGACTTTGCATGGCCATAATTCTTTCTGTAAACACCATTCTTCTCCCTTCACCCCTAGCCTGCTGCTTTCATTTTGCTTTTATTTCTCTTTTTTTTTTCGGGCTGAGGAGAAGCTGGGTAAGAGATGTTTGTTTTGGAAAAAGAAGAAAGAAAACTACTCTTGAATTATTGAAAAATGCAATGCATGTTTCAACAAAGAGTCACTTAAAGATAGCTAAAGAATTCCATAGAAGTCTTTTCTCTCTCTCTCTGTTTTTTTGCTGGGTTTTGTTGTTGTTGTTGTTGTTTGGGGTGGGTTTTTTTTGGTTTGGTTTGGTGTGGTTTGGTTTTCTGGGGGGTTGTGTTTTTTGGGTTTTTTTTCCAGAAAACAAAGTTGGTGAAAACTGCTGGAGACTATAACTTGGAAAATTGAGAAACTAAGATGAATAAAACTTCCTGTTTTCCTCTCCTGTCCCAACCTGCAGGGGACAAGGCTGGGGGGCAACCTCTTCAACCTCTTTTCAAAACAGGGGTTGGATTCCCAAGAAGTTCAGGTTTGAACTATTTTTCTTTAAACAAAAATATCAATTATTCTTTTGTACAATGTTCAAGGGTCTTCAGCTGAGCTACAGCTTGTCACACGTAAGTAAATGTGGCAGATCCACTGCTTAATTGTGATTAGCATAAAAATTGGTTTTAAAAAACCTTAATCTTTAACTCTGATAATTGCTATCAACTCCATGCCTCACTAGAGTTTTCCTAGCTTAGTGTATCTTGAAATTACTTTTGGTTATCCTATTCATCAATGCTACAATTCATTGAATGTGAAAAAGCAGTCATGAAATTTGGCTTGTAAATGCTCTAGCTGCAGGTGATAGGACTTCATTCTGCACCATTTCCCCAGCTCTTTTCAGTTATCCCTTCAGGTGCACAAGCTGGGACACTCTGAGGCTCATAAAGAAAACCAAGTACTGACATGTCTCAGATCAAGCGCTCAGAATTTAGGTTTTATTCTTTTCAGTTTTATATGTGTTTAACACAGGTGCACCAAAGCTAAGAGCTGCTGTGGGATAAAGTTGCCTTGATTATTCTCTCAGCACATTCCACTGCTATGAAAACAGCAAAGACATCACTCAACCGCTTCTAAAACAGCCACACAGAAACCTATAAAAATGAGTAGAACCAGCAGATCTCTTTTCAATTGCTAGCAATGCTATTGAGACCTCTGAGATCTTGGCCAAGTGGCCTAACTCCTCCACAGACCTACTTCCCACACCTGAGAAGGGAAAATAGTGATTTAGGGCATGACACTGCGATTTCTGCCCTAAAGTTTTCATTTAGTCATGAACATAGAGCAAGAGCCTACAGTCAGCAGGAAAACAATGACAAGCACTTCTCTAAGTTCGAAGATTTCAAATAGTTAGCTCCTATGCTGGAGTGTCTAACAATTTTATAAGGCAGACCCACTACAATATTAGGGTTTATGTGGTTTAATCAGTGAATTTAGTAATTTGGGTTTTTATGGTTTAGTTTTATTAATTTCCATTGACAGCATGAATGTTCCAAATGAAGATGGTTCAGATCTTCTAACATACTCTGTGATGAGACCTATAAGTGTTGGAGTTCTTTTCTTATAATAACTACATCAACTCTACCTCTATTTCTGTAATCCTGCTATTGAACATTCACTTCATCAATTAGTGTGTGTATTATGCATCACTCCAGCACTACTTTTCAATTGTAAGGCCAGACATGTGTTCAGAATAAGAAGCCTCTATGGAGGATGGATTTTAAAACAGAATTAAAATGTACTTACCATCATGTAGAAACCATGCCCAGGTGCAATACTAGGTTTTGTGGGTGTGTGCAATCTCACATTGTTAGGTTCTCACTACCTCCCTCAGGAAACACCTGGAGCTCAAAAAGTATGCTGTTTATATTTTTTAGTGTACAAGGCCTTTGTTTAAATTACATTGAAGGTTTTTAAAAGAGCCCTTAAATCACACATGTATGTATAAGCTCCGCAAACTGCAAAATATGCCACATAAATCTAGAAACTCCTGACAATACAGTGACTGGGGCAGCAACCACAAAAACCCAGCACCTCTGAAGATTGAGCATATCTGATACAGCAAAGGCATGTAGACCTGTATCTTCAATGGAAAAGAGGTAGAATCAATACAAGTGGAGGAGTCATTCCATATATTTTGACAGTATCCACTAAATAAGTGGATTTTGGATTTTAAGTGGACTTTTTGTTGTCATGGATGTCTTCTACTTCAGCTCTGAAGCTTCTAAATCCTCATGCAAACCTGTATCTGCAACTCTGGCTTTTGGACCCTTGGGTCTTATAATGTTTACCTGAGGCCCAAAGTCAGGCAAATTTTATGGTTATTTTATTCAGCCATATATTCTGACACACTGTTTTTACCTCCTTTCTGTAGAATCAGATGAGTATGAGATATCACTGATTCCAAGTGATATGGAACCAAACCAAATTATTTTGGGGCCCATGGCATTAATCAAAGCTCTGCTTGTGGCTGAAGACAGCAGCAGAGCTGGACACATGCCATTTGGGCCAGGCAGTCTTGTTGGCATCAATGGTCATTCCACTTCCCTGCAACAACATGGATCTCACAGTCTTTCTCCAGCTGAGGATTTGGCTCTGAATCACTCTTCTCTCTTAACGAAATAGTTTCGGGGCTGTAAAGAACTCCTGCGCTTCCTGCTCTGGTCTGCCTCATTGCACCCCTGTCCTTCCTTTGTGCATTTGCAAACAAGCAGCAGACACGGATTATAATTGCCCCAAAGTATTTTTGTACCTTCAGGATTATTTATTTGACACAGGCCTGAGACAAAGCAGATTAACCAGATCATGGGGCATAGCAGGAATTTAGGTCCATCTCTCTACCCCAAAACACTACACAGAGCAAAATGTGTATTTTTATGTTTTGGAAGTGCTGGAGCTATGGACCACTTTGCTGGACATTTTAGGTCTGCCAGTGTACTTACAGCCTTACTCACTGAGTTATTGCTGCTGCTCCCAGGACCGTCAGGATACTTGAAGCTCTGCACTGGAAGGGAGGCTGATTGAATTGTTCTCTCTGCATTTAATTTTTACAAGAAATTTAGGGTTGGGACCAATAATATCATTGGAACCAGCAGAAGATTTCACATAAAAATGAAATTAGACTATTATTAGAGTACCGTGCACTTGCCCAGTGGTGCTTTTCCATTTTCCTTGAAACGAAAGAACACTGCACTCACATCAGATAGAAAGCGAAACAAGTCTAGCAGCAAAATGTTGCTTACAACAAATTGCATGGGGTATTTGATGTCCTTGTGTAGTGCCCTGACTGACTAATCAGTTACACTGAGCACAGGACCCTTTGCAGTGTTCCCTGGAAGAGGACATGGTGCCATTCTCTGCCTTGTCAATAAGAAATCTTGTATGAGAGAGCATCACTATGGGAGACTGAAGGGCTCTCCTCTCATCACAGCCAGAGGTAGAGAGGTAACAGCCCAGGGCTACACTAAAATGCTGGTGTATGTCACATCTGCTAGCTGAGCTGTGCTCACTTCAAATAGCCTGGATATTGGTCTAATTCAAGTCCACTGATCTGACTTTGAGGAAGAAAGTTAAAGGGTTTATCAAATAGTGTCATTGTAGGAATACCACAAATGTCTAAAGAAATAAATTGGGAAGGAGGATTCTGACTTGCCAAGAACTTGCTTTCCAGGGTAAATAAAATTTGCAGAATTCTCATTGTGCTGCCATATGCTTATTTCTCCAAAGTCATCACGTGGGGTGTTTGTTTTAAGAAGGGTTCGCTTTCAGATGACACATGACAGGGTCAGTTTTTGAGGAAGAGCTAAAAAATCAAAGGGTTTCAACTATTTCCTCAAATAAAAAAATATAGCAGATATGACCTTATTTTCCTCAGGAAGGCTATAGGTTTATAAGCATAAAGAGAAAATGCAGATACATGGGGAAATGATTGAAAATAATTTCAAAGATTCCCATCTGTGTCTCACAGCTGTATCAAAAATGCAATGGAAATGGATAGATAGTTATCAAATTCAATACGCTTCAAATACCTGTATATTTTTTCCAGATAGGATGCATTATTCTACAATCAAACAAAGTTGTTCCATTATTTCAGGTTAGAATTCCTGCAGAACTTGAGAGAAAGCTTGAGGACAGAAAAGTATATAGCAAAGAAAACGCCAAACAAAATGACTGACGCTGTTTCACCTCAACTAAGACTCCTTAGTCAGTGATTAAGGGACACTACAAATAATGTGCCAAGGAGAATTGAGGAAGGGAAGGTATGTGGGTAAACTTAAGTGTGATTTGGGCACAAAAAATCACATATGAAATTTATGGAATTCATATGTGAAGGAATCCCAGTCCAAAATGAACAAGAAATGGTTAAAAATAATTTGCCAAATTATTCTTCAAAGAAAATCCAAATAATAAATTAACATTTATAGAATAAAATGTCTAATGATGACAGAGACTTTATGATGACAGGCATCCTGATAAATGACATGAGGAGGAAGAACAGAGGGATATTTTTAAAATCTATCATCAGTCAGTGTAGGGAGGATTTATTTCCCTCATAAAGACATGACAAATATACAAATATGCCTGTAGATTTATGTTCCCTAATCTCCTAATCAAGAAAACACTGAGAGAACAATATTCAAGAATATCAAAGCACAGTTTCAGCTGCACACATAGGTGCTGAAAATACAGGGATCATCCCACAGAGCAGCTGTTACATCAGCAATGCTCACAAAAGTGAGTTCAGGACACACAGGAATTGAGCCACAAAGCAAAACTCACTGTAATATAAGTGCTTTCAACATGTAAATCAAACTGATTACAGTTATCTTAAACTACATAAAAGGAAAGCTCAAAAATTAGGAAACTAAAGAAGGTCAGAACCAAGAAAAGTTTGAACTGTCTGTGAAGCATCAGTAGTAGACATTATGCTCACATTCAAGAAATAAGGGCAGAAATAAAGTACATGTGCACAATTAAACTCAGTCATAATGAAGCTATTTGCAGTTCTTATAATCAGCACAGTAAGCGAGTAAACAATACACAGTTACACCTCAGATTTGTAACAATTTTTCTGTTTCCAAAATCCATATACATTTATGGGTTATTACACTGGTCAGCATAGAGAGCAGGGTGGCTGCTCACTACCAGAAAATGATGAGCCACAACCCTGCCACAGGACTGTATTTCTGGTACTCTCATTCGCACTGTCCCAGTGCTGCAGATTCCCACAGACAGGAATGGGGAGGAGCTCTGCATGCCCCAGGAATTATTTCAGTGGCATGGTCTTTGAAGAGTGACAAATCAACCTCACCTTTGAAGAACAGCAATCTGCTCTTCCAGAGGACCTGGGCAGTATCTCAGGAGAATGGGTTTCTCCAGGGGAACATTCAAAGTGTGGTTTGATCATGTGAGAAAATAGGACATCCTTGAGGAAAGTGCTTGGTATCTGCTGACAGAAAGAATAAAGGTTCTGGATAAAAGACTAGAAGCTACCAGAGTCTCCAAAAATAATTATAAAGCAGAGGCAGCTCAAACCTCAGAATCAAATATCAGATAAGAAGGCTGTGGGGTCTTCAAAGCTGGTCCAAACAGCACAATTCATGGAGATTGATTCATTTTAGAGTTCTGTATGCATGTCTGATCACCACACAAAACCTCATTTTGTTCTGTTTTGATTGACACATTCACAAATTTTGTGATGCCAGTCTCACTCACACAAAGAATTGATTTGAGCAGGATTAGTACAGTCAATAAAACTTGGTGGTCTCTGTAATGTATTCTGGACATTTTAGCCAAACCAAGTAAGAGCTATTTCATCAGAACACTCTCTCTTTTGTTCTCAAAGAGAGTAACTGCATACAGCTTTACTGGGGATGGATGCAGGCCACTGAATTTGTCTTAGGCACTTTTCCTAAAGGGATGTGTCTAGATCCCAGTCAATCCCACCCTCCCCGCCCCCAAACAAATCCAAACAAACAAAAGAACCCCAAAACAAATAAACAAAAACAGAACAACCAAACAAAAACCCCCAAACAAACAAAACAAAAAGCCAACCCCCCCAAATCAATTACAAAAAAAGACTGAAACAAAATTTTTAAAAAATAATAAAACATACCACTGAGCAAAATACTAAATTAGAAAGAACGGTACTTTTTTAACATGTGGATCTGATGCTTCCTGCCTTTCCTGCTAGGCATCATTTAGATGAACTTGCCCATGCAAAAAAAGTTCTGCTTATACCATTTGTCACCTCCATCTGCCAGCAAATAAATCTGACTCAGCTGTTTGTTGAGCCAGCAGAAGTATGGCAGAGCTAATGGTTTTATTGCTGAAAGAGCCCTGATTGTATATCCTCATTCAGGCTCCAGTTTGTTTGAATTTAAAAGGATTTATTTAAAGAGGAAGTATCCATTTCATGCCTGCAGATCAGAATTCAAAGACAAGACCTGACAGGATGACTTTTTGGGGCAGGTAAAGTTAGTGATAAAAGTACTAATCACCTAATTCAGACACAATCTCATTTGTGTACCTGTCTGACCCCCCATATAACTTTTCCCCTGGATTGTTATGAACAAGCAACTTGCACAAGTCCATAGTGGTAATTTATAGTAGCACAGATTTTTATTGGTAGTTTTACTTAGACAATTTGATGCATTGTAATAATATATATAGACTTATAAGGCTCACAATTTTATTATTTAAGTTGTATATATTTTCATCTGTAGTTTTTATAGGATAATGCATGAAAAAAATGGGGACAATTTGCCTGCGCAAATGATGCAGGATTCAAGTAGAAATTATGATGTTTCATTTCATTATTTTCATTTGCAATTGTCTAATCAATAGCTATTGCTTTATCAATTAATTTTCTGAAAATAACATGATCATAAGAGAGTTGTAGTAACCTTAGGCTTAAAGCCCA
The DNA here is from genome assembly GCA_013397315.1 of Donacobius atricapilla. Lineage (NCBI taxonomy): Eukaryota > Metazoa > Chordata > Aves > Passeriformes > Mimidae > Donacobius > Donacobius atricapilla. The sequence goes on from WBMY01004605.1 coordinate 538,235, forward strand.
GGAAAATAATCATAGTAAACTTAGATTAACACAGGAATACTTTAAGCCTGAAATAAGAATCCAGGCCCTTAGATTCAGGCCAGTAGGAGTGTTGCATACAAGGATGTATTACAAATCAATACAAAAAGACGGCTGTATAACAATGACCAAACAGAAGAGTAATATTATGCTGTTCTCATTTACCTGTGCGTGAGCCCAAAAAAGTTCAGCTACTTGCTGATTATATCAGAATTTGGAAGCAGAAACATACTGCAATTCTGTTTCTTTGTAATTTATGTAAAGAACACCTCTTAAGTGAAAGTAAACAATTTTGTTTCTTTCTGTCAAAAGCAAAGTCCCCCAAATACAATTTTAAGACATGAATTATTGTGAAAGGCAGTTTTTCCCTATACTTCTCTTCATTTATAGCCCAGTGGTATAAACTGTTTACAAAGCCAGCAAAATTTGACTGAGTTTCTGTTCATCACATAAAATAGCACCTGAAATGTTAGTATATATTATGACCATTATGACATAATTTTTTTAAGGTTTTTCTTTTCCATAGATTCCTAAAATGACCATTAGATTTGATGACTAAGTTGTGATTTCATCCCACTGGGACCCGTGCTCTTCATAGGTTTTCTTTGACTTAATGCAGTCATTAGGAAATGGTTCCCCCTCTTTCCCAATGTTCCATAGAAAGAAATATCTTACAGAAGGAACCTCTATCACCAGCTACATTGTGCATTTGAAACCCATACAAAACAAACTGGAATAAGGAGAATGACTCTTTGCAATGAGAAATCCAATTGGCCTGCAAGATGTAATCCTGCCACCCAGTCAAGTACATCCTGGCCCCACAACCTGTTTCTTAATCCTGCACAAGGAAAAAAATACCTTAAAAATCCTCCAGAAAAGCTGGATTATTATGATTTATTCCACTATTGCTCAAGGCCTTGTCCATCTGGGGGGTAGATGGCTGTAATATTTTGTGCGTGTGAGACATGATACACTTTCTCAGACACAGAGAATCAATCATTCCAACTAAGCAGATATTTTTAGGTTATTAAAGACTGAAAGAGTTTCTGAATATTCAATATTCACCATATCTATTGAATGGCTGTGCATTTCTTGCTACTATACCTGGCATTTAAAACATTTTTGATTTGAAGGAATCAAGCCCATTATTTATGAGACGTAAAGACTTGATAACATTGACAGAGGAGAAAGTGGATAAAATATGTTTGAAAATAACATTGGTCACTAATCAAAGTGAGTTGTTCCAAGTCCAAGGTCTGGAGCACATAATTAGAAACTGACTTGCAATACAAATGTAATTCTAAAATATCAATAATTGTTTTAAGAAGTTTCAAATCTTATTAAAAAAGGGATTTTATATTGGATTTGACCTTAAAATGTTTGGTGTCCCTCATTTAAGTGGAAATCCTCATACTTTAAAATGACCAATATTTAACTTTGTTATATTTCCATTTGTTTAATGAATGCAAAGATTCTGCTATGCTCTGTGGAATTGTATGTGGACATATCTGTTCCAAGAAGTTTATACTAAGAAGGCAGCACAAAAAATAATAGTACACAAATCAGAGTGCTGGAGATAAGTCCCTTTATTGTCATCCCAGGTCATTCTTATTCTTTCAGCCTAGTTTCCTAAGGAATCCTGTTCTGTTAGCTCGTCTGTCTGTTTCTGTGAGGTAACCCTTCCACCCTGTCTTACACCAATCGATTTACCTTGTTAGCCAATACAGGAATGGTGTTGTTGGTAGCTGTTGGGAGGTGGAAGCCAACCATAGGATGAAATCCCTTTCTGACCTCTCACAGAGAGAAAAATGCTGTAAGGATGACCCCCAACATAGCCTGGAGTATCCCAAGACAAGAGGATTATTACAACCAGTCTAGCCTCTAACATCTTCAGTCAGGGTTTACATTTTATAACATGCTAGAGAATAATTCTTACAAATCAGCAGATAAACCAGCTCTTTAAATTTATCCCCCTTGTGTGTTTTCTGATGTCTCTGCTCAGCCAGACTGAATTTTTTTCATGTTGCAGTGTTCCTCAAGTCTTGATCCATAGGAGTGTGCTGATGCATATTCCTGCTACAGACTTGGCATAATGTCACTGAAATCATGATCAATGAGCACCTCCTGCCCCTCCTTCTGTACTGACCTTGGTATCTGCAGAGTTGCTTCCCTCACTGCAATTCCTCAGCACAATAACATTTTCCCCCTTTCTTAAATACATTATTCCAGAGGTGCTACCACTGTTATCGATGGGCTCAGCCTTGGCCTTGGAAAGTCTGTCTTGGAGCTCTCAGGCACTGTCTCTCTTGGACACAGGAGAAGTTTCTGGCAGTTTTTTAGAGAAGCCTGTACCCGGCCCACTGTCAAGACTGCCATGCAAATCCAATACAAATGGACAACATGGGAAGGAAACAGAACTGAACTTTTCTGAAGCAGAGTCACAAAGGAGCAAGGGGTGGTCAGGAGAGTGCCACACCAAGCAGAGGGCATTGGTTGCCACCACACAACATTCAAAGACAAAGGTCATACAGAGAGAGGCATGTGAAATGGGATTCAAACAGTTTTCTATCCACAAAGCCTGATTTACCATTCCTGTACTAAAATGAGAAGAATGAAGTTTTGGAAGGATGGCTGCCAGTAAGAAGGAGAAGACCAAATACCTATCTTTTAAAGAGTGAAGGTGCGCTTGAAAGGAAACACACCACATACACACATATACACTCACACTCACACACCCCAGAGAAAGAATAAAAAGATGCAACAATAGCACCCAGGTGTAGGAGAGGAGAAAGAAATGGCTGTGACATGGGAAACTGAACAAGGGAAATGGAATGGAGAGATGGATTTCGACAAAAATTAAATGAGCAGACAAAACTCAGAGCTTGTTTTAATCCTCTGAGTATTCATCACAAGTGTTCATTGGGAAATATCTCAGAGACTACCGGAATTACTAAGAATAGTATAGGGAGTAAAGAAAGCTGCACTTGTACAGCAGATTCTTTCCTCCTTTTCTCCTAAGACAGGCCACCACAGTGTATTATTTCTCAGGACAGACCAAAAAGCTTCAAAGTGTCAGAAGCCAGAAACCATCCTCAGAGTTCCATTATCCAGTCATTGTTGCAATGCCCCCCCACATATATGGGCAAAATTAGCCACATGAAAAGGTGGGGTTCTCTAAAATAATACCATGTGTGAACTCAGCACTTCTTATATATTTTGCAAAACAAAAGTTAATTCAGCGGCTCTGTAGCAAATAGCCTCACCCCAGGATGAGCAGTCAGCAAGGCCAGAAAGGTAATTTGGTGAACGGGACTTAGGACTTGCTGCAGTGAATAAAGGCTGACAGTGAAGCTGATAGTGAAAACCCATTATTTTCTGTTAAATTTAGCTTCTCAATAACCACGCATACTGTAACACCTAGAATTTTGTCTGTGTCCCTCTTCTTTGAGAGAAAGGAATACGTTTTCCTCCTTTTTGAGAGAGCAATAAAGCAGCACTTTGTGCAATTCATTTTCCCCAAATGTACTCATCCAATCTACAGCTTCTTTTTCAAAAAATCTCTCTTCCCTAGCCAAAAAAAAAAACAACAAACCCAAAACCCCCCAAAAAACAAAAAAAAGGGGAAAAAAAAGAAGGAAAAAAAGAGAATAAGGTAAAGCTTATATGTAAAATTGGAGTCTTTTTCATAGTCTTGCCAGTCTCTAACATTACAGACTAGGAACTTCAAACACTTTAAACACATATAAGTGGGGACACTCCAGTTTGTAACCAAGGGAAGCCTGCTCCTCTATGCCAAACAGTAAATCTTCATTTTATAAGAGCTATACATGTAGAAAATTAGCTTCAAAAATATCATAGAAGGCCGCAGGTGGTTGTGGGAAGAAATTAAAGAGGTGTCAAAACTAGAAGGCCTGGAATGATAGAAGACAAAGAAAGAAAATAATGGAAAATGGGATGTGAACATCATAGACCTGTTTTCTGAAAATGTATCACCTGTCCTTGCTGATTTTGGAAAGCTATGAGTGTGCTGTTCTGCTATTACCTTCACTGATTTGTACTGCATCAGCTTTCCTAATGCTTGTATTCCAAATTGGTCAGCCAACATATGTGTTCTTTCACAATGTATTGAAAAAATAGGCAAAAACCTCCCTTCTGTTTTTTGGTTTGGTTTTTGTTTTTGTTTTTTAATATAAAGTTTGCCCTCCCCTTTTCATCAGTATCATCTTTCAAATGTGTATGTCAAACGAGCTTCAAAGTCAACCCAGGCCAAGTGTAAGAAGTGTGACTAAAATTGTTCCCAGAGAGGAGCTGCAGACCAGATGTGCATCACACCCCTATTCAAAACCCACCCCACAGCACTGACTGTTGCTTCACACCATTGCACTTCCCAGCTTGTTGCTCCAAAACAGCAATGTGACTCTAACTCTTGTAAAATGAAGCATCAGTTACGTTAACATTTTAAAGGAAAAAGAAAACAAATTTGTTGCAGCCTTTGGAGAAAAGTCCAATGTAATGAGTGATATTTCACTGCCGACAAAGTTAGTGCCAACTGTTTGGGATGTATTTAAGGAATAATAGAAAATTGAGACTTTTTTCCTCAGCTCAAGCTCTTTTTTTAATAAGGTGTCACATCCCTTCCCTTCTCACACAGATTTTTCTCATTAAAAATCCTTGCTTTTCACTGATTGGAAAAAAAACACAGATCTTCTCCTATACAGACGGGAACACTGCTGGATTTCAGTAGCAGAAGAGTACGGGATGGCAAAAAAAGTAGCAGTGACTGCCATTGTGCATATCACACATGTTGATAAGGCTGTAGGGCCCACCACGAAAATAAAGCAGGGCCTGAAGCAAGTTTTACAGTCAGTGGTTTGGCAATTGTAGTGGAGAAACAATGAATAAATCCATGGGAGGGGAGAAGTCTGTGGTGGTTCTCAATCTGTTTATAATATGGGTCTTATTTATAGCATGTACCAGAGAGGTCCTGCTGCCTTGCATAATTATGCTGGCAAAAATTTCCAGTGTAGATGCTGTTTTATCACAGTATTAGTGCTCAGATGAGCATGGCATCCCACCAAAAACTGTGAGAAGGCATAACAGCTATTATAGCTGCATCCATGTAAACTGCTTTATCCACATGCCATGACACATGTAAAGGGTTCTGAAAACCTTGTTTTATTCAGGGTCAAGGGAAATGAAGGATGCAGGTACAGGAAGACAAATGGGGTGGAGTCTCACGTACAGGTGGGATACATACTTAAGTACTCATGTGAACATTTTGGCATTGCCTCCATCTGCAATTACATAGATGATCATGAGTAGGTTGTTGCTTCACGCAAGACCAAGGGGCTATAAAATCTGTTTTATAGTGCCTGCTTATACTTGAGGTGATGGTATTCCCCCATGCTACAGCCTGGAAGGCAAGCCTAGGAATGCAGAATGAGTTACAGAGAAAGGGATTGGACACATAGCTATGTTTAAAGGATCTAGATGATTCCACAGCCTAAAACATAACTGAGGTTTTTAATGTGCAGAGCTGCAGATTGCACCAACATTTGATTGGATCCTGGGTTGCTATTCACCTGAACATTGCATCATCTGATAAATCTGAGAAATTGAGCTGTCTAGATTAGAGATTTGCAAGAGAACATCTGTTTGACACCAGCATTACTTCTAAAACCAAAAACATTTTCACAGATTTTCACAGTCACACCAGAAAATTCAGGTGAGAAATTTCAGTGAGCAATGCCATGAAGAAAAAATACCAAGGACAATTTGAAGATTGCAGTCACACTTCCAACTGTTTATGTGGTGCCTAATCAGCCCGGATAGCAAAAGATTCCTTTTTCAGTTTTTGGGTGTTATTCAGTGTCCATAAGATATGCCTTTCGGCTACATACTAATCCGAATTCAGAGATACAAGGAGGGTTCAGATCTTCATCCCTCCAAGCCCAGCTCTCAGCAGCTGCATGGTCACTGACCTGGATGCTCACCAGGTGCATCTCCTCTGTGCTCTCACACCACTCATTCTATGTCCCAGAAAAGGAGGCCAGAAGATGTGCCCAGCTCTGTTCTCAATTGCTGCTGGTACCAGCACACACAGAGCTCACACAGGCAAGGAAACCAAAGCCTGTTTGCTTCCACTGCTTTGTATGGTGGGTGAGATGCATACAGTCCTCACCTCACTAGCAGCTCTGGGAGATAATCATTGCAACAAAAATTTTGGGAATGAAAGGGTGAAAAATTCACATTTCAGATGAATCATCCATCAGGAAAAAAAAGAGCTAAAAACCCCCAAAACAAAAGAAACCTCTCAATAGAGTAAAGCAAGTGAGTTGAACCAGAACACACTTTCCATTGTCTTTCCTAAAGAAATTTCCTCACTTTATCTGACACATGCTAGCTTTGGATATCTGAACTAATTCTAGTCAAGGGCAGAATACAGCCAAATTCTTGGCAGCAGTTCTCTTTGAACAATAGTGAGATATTTTATTGCATTCAAATATTTTTGTACATATCAGCACCTGCTGCACGTGTATATTTTAAGGTTTATGCTTTTATTGCTTTATTGTGGATTTCCTGCTCTTTCTTTATTGAATGCAGATAGCTGTGATTTTTCACACCTGCTTTAAAAATACATACAATGGCTGTCACATTTTAGCACTTCAGATGCAAGAATTTCAGCTTCCTGTCTGAGACTCATCCTGCAGATTTTATCACCCTGCAGTCCCATCCATAAGTTTAAAACACAAGTATTCAGGCAAGCATAGCTGGCAGTTTTTCCTTACAGAGGTTTGAAAAGCCATTGAGCCATTTTTTGGAGGTTTTCATTTTGAGAAACTGTGGTGCACTTTACCTGTGATTTTTTCTTTACATATCTCAGCACTTTCAACAAGAGATTTAAGGAACCCTACCACTGAGGAGAAACATTACTCTAGAATTAATCAGGATCTGCCATTTTGTCAAAAAGTTATGCTGTGATGTCTTCCAATTTAAAATAAACTGACATTGGATTAGCAAAATCTAATATTTTAAAATACTAAACTGCTAGCTATTTCCTCCACAGCTTCGGCTTCTGTTTAATAGAAGGAGTTGAACAGATCCATATTCTTGCTAAAATAAGGGCAGAAAATCTGTTTTTCTGAAATGGATCATTGGGCTGTTGACATGTTGCCTGTGCCCATGGCAAAAATTACTATCTAGCTTGTAGATATGTTAAAGATAAATACATGAAAATTTGGCATTAAAAGTAAAATGACCTCATGCAATTTAAAACCAAATTGCTAATATCAAAATACCAAGCAAATCTTTACTAATACTCCTAAATTATCTTCAGATAAAACAAACCCACATTATGTTGATTTGAAAGGAATGCCTTAAAGAAAATGAAACTCAGTTGTGGAAGGCTAAGAAAAATACTACCTTGCTTTCTCATAACTTCTTTTTAAGAGTAATCAGCCATAGCATAATAATAAAAAAAGAAATTGTAATGACACATTTATAGACATTCCTAAGCACTTGTTTCTATCAATGGGAACAGCCTCTCAAGCAAAGCCTCTAACTTCAAGCATAAGGTATTATCCCCGTGGTATGAACCAGCATATATGAGCTCTCATGTTTGAGTAGTAGGTCTCTAGATTATAGTTTCTGTCACAGACTGAAAATATCATCCCAGTGTAGTTCTGATCTGAGCTAGAGCTGCTCTCAGTCTTTCTACCAGCAGCAACCTAAAAGAAAAAAGGTAGATGGAAAAGCCCGTAATTTAAAAAAAAGTAGGCACAGTTTTGCTGTTGCTTGTCGAGCTGAGAAGACCCTGGAGAGAGTGGGACAGAAATTCAAACACACTAACTTATGAATCTTTTCTGATTCCATTCAGAAAAAAAGGAAAAGAAGTGAGAAGTGAGGAAGCCAAGCATGGCTGTCCTACATTTCCTGATGGCCCAAAGCAGTTGCTGCCATACTGACTGTGACCCGCTGTGAAAGCACAGCCACGTACCACCCTCATTATTCAGCACTAGAGAGTGCAGCAGAAAAGAAAGGAGCAAATCATGCTCATGAAGCCTTCTCACAAGCACTCTGGCTTGTGAGTCTGTGTTGGTCTGACCTGCTTTGCCAACATGGAAATTTAGGTTATTATAAATTACATGCACCCTACAGGCAGGAAGAGTGCACACCTGTAGAGTGCCCTCCTGTCCACTGGGGTGCTCCTTAAAATAGGACTGCAATCCAGGGAACACTTCCCTTCTTTTCTTTCCTTTTTTTATGATGCTAGTTAGGGAGTCAGGTCTATATTGTGAATGCAAACATGAAAGACCATAAGAAACTGAACAGGAAAACAAAATGTCCTACGCTTAAAAAGGAACAGTGCTGACTGGCCCAAGCAGTCACTTAAAAATACAATTGGGACAGGAAAGACACAGCATGTGAGTAGACTGTCATGAATGTCTCTATTTAATGCAGGGAAAGAATGAAAAATAGAGGTTTTTAAAATAGCCAGGTCAGATATTCCCTTACAGAAAGGATCCCACAGCATGCTCCCAAGATGTCCCATGCCAAGTGCCAGAGCAGGGCTGGTGTTGCCCCTCCACCCTCTACTGCTGGAGTTCAGCACCATATCTGACAAAGCACAACGTGTGCTATAGGGCTAAAAGACTCTACTGCTGGGCAGGGTGCAAGAGGAAGCCATAGTGCTCCTAAAGAAAAGACTAAGTTTTGTCAATAGACCCAGAAATTAGATCAGTCTACCCAAATCCTGTGCCTGTTCTCAGGAAGAAACTCTTCCTTTTCTTCTGATTTTGCAACCTGCCCATCCTTCCACATTCACTCAAAAAAGAGAAAATTTGTGGGTGAATGGATGTGGTTTTGTTTCCTAAGCTGGCCTTTGTCTCTTTAATTCCCTTATTTCCTTTTCAGAAAGAACATTTTCCCTGTGTTACTTAAGACTGGAGAGCATAGAAGAATCTTCATTTCAAACAATACTTTTGGCTACAATACATGTATTTTGTAATTACATTTGTTTTAAATACTGCCCAGCTAATCTGGTTATATCCTGGGGCCATTTTCCCTGGTTATAGCCCTGAAACAAATGATGATTTATTTTCTGGTTGTTACTTAAGTGCGTATAGATGTGATCTTCGAAGGAGCCTCATTTGTCTTTATTCAGGTCATTCAGTAATCAGGCACAAGAAACTAATCAAAGTGACTAAATGATGTCAGCTGACTACAATATTATTTTCCAAAAACTTTTAAGCAGTGCTCTGCAGCTGTATGTAAGTAACCTTTCTACTGGGAATTGATGTCTTCTAGGATTTTGTGTTTTGGAGGAACATGTGTTCAGGGACCTCACCGGCTGCCTATGGAAACAATTTTGCTCTTAAAGTAAAAACATATGTCAGGCCAAGGTAAGAGAAGCATTTGAAAAAAAGAAAAATGTCTTTAAAAGTGATGCTGAAAACTGTCAGCCAGCCAGCCACAGGAAGTGGTAGTGGATTAGAGTCCCCCCAGAGCTACAGGAAGGCAGGGTGCTCTGCAGAGGGATTAATTTCAATTCCTAACCTGCAAAGGCAGGAGGCAAGAAAATAGAGTTACAGTTAGCAGTTTGGCAGAGGCTCTGTTTTGACTGAACATGACCCCACAGACCTTTAAGCAACTTGCCAGTTCAGTTTGCCCACAGCCAGCTTCCCTCGGTGCCATTGACGTCAGCACTTCCCATCTGGGTCTGCTCGGGCTCCCCAGCAGCCAGCCATTGCTTCTTCTGCAGGGCCCCATCAGCCCTGGGGGAAGCCTTGCCAAACCAGCAGAGCATTACCCAGAGCTGGCAGCGTGGGTTTCTAGTAGCCAAGAGAAGGCTGACAAACAGACATTAAGAGCTATAAAATGGGCAGGATGGCAAAGCCGAACAGAAAAGCCTGGAGGTGTCTTTCCAAACACCAAGGTCTCGGGATTGCTAGAACAGCCCTGTGAAACACAACACTGAGCAACAAGTTGGAACTTTTAGCACCTACACAAAATAAACACAGCAGTGTGCAGGTGTCCTGATTAAATGTGAGGGTGGGAGGAGAACCCATGTTGCTATAAATTCACAAAAGTATTTGCAAAGCATGTGCCGTGTCTTGCCCATTCTCCCTCTTGCAATGAGTGCCTGTGTAAACAATATACATACATATCCCATACACTCTACTTGATGCTCTTGCAGCAGTGGATATTATCAGAGGTTAATTATAAGCAAGTAAGTTATGTATGAATGTAATCTCACACTTCCAAAAGGCACCAAAACTAGAAAGAAGCTGTTATGTCTGTCATATAAGTCACATATGTGTCAATGACAGAAATAGTAATAAAAAAACTTGCCTACTGTACCTTCAGGAATACTTATGGACTACTAGTAGTAGGAGAATAAAAATAATAAATAACAAAAACAATACAGTATCATCTAGATATTGCTTTTCAAGCTGACATCAAACAAGAACATGAAGTTCTGGAAGGAATATAAAGTAATACAATTTGCTCTCCTGAAAAAATGTATCTGCACAGTAGAGCAAGTAGACATCTCCCACAGACACGCACCCTTGCACCTGACTTCACGATCCAGTACTTCCTCAGCACCCTCCCTTCTCCAACATTTCATCCTAATCACCATGTCCAGCTAGTCCCTTTCTCACCCTGCATCCCAGCAAGTCACCCTCCCCACCTGACTTCAGTCCCTCTGTCTATATCGTTGCTCTTCTTCCAGCCTGCCTGGGTGCAAAGGACAGAGGACTCACAAGAAAGACGGGTGGGCCCATCCCTGTTGACCATGTAGAGACCAAGAAGTGAGAAACGGGCATCACAAAATCCTTCTGGCAGCATTCCTGAAGCCTGAGCCTGAAGCATGTAATGCCAGGTCTGTCCAGCACAGGAAGCTGCAGACGTTCCAACACACTACAAAGAGTTTAATTGCTAAATTCTTCTCAGTATGAATAAATTTGAATTTGCCAACTGTTTATGACTTGGCAAAGCATGACTAGGTTTTCCCTAAAGGATTGAAAAACACATCTCTGACAGAAAGGCAGCTCTAGTGCCAAACCAAGAGCCTCTACTGCAAAGCTCCAAGGCACTTGAACTTCCTAAGGAAAAGGTTACTTAACCTTTTTTAGCTTTGGAAACCAGTGCATTGTTTACCCTTTGCCTTTGTTCTCATAAATAGCAGAACTGCTTTGACTGATCTTTTCAGAAACAAAAACCTGCCCTAGGCATGGAAAAATCTCTTACATGTTGTGGTACACAAAAGCCAGAGTTTTACTGTGGGAAGTTATACGCAGCTTGAGTAACAGGGCTGCCATCCCACCTAAAATCACAATTAAATAGCCAGTGTTATGGTGGCAGGGTAGTTGTACCTCTCCCTGCCATGGGCTTCTGCTACTCTTGCACCCAAACCCACAGGCTTCCCTGCCCATACAAGCTGGGACCCGTGCATGCAGGGCTGCCCTTCCAGGCCCTCATCAGCGCAGTGACTGGGACGTGTGCATTCAGCAGGCAGTGGTTTGGGAGGTGACTGTCACCCACTGCAGAGCAGCAAATGCTGGTGACACCAAGATTTGTCCAACAGCTTTCATTTCCAGCAATCTAGTATTTCAAGCCAGCAGCATGAGGCCAGGAAGGAGCTCATATGTCACTGAGGTCCTTGCACTTCCCCTCAGAAGACACTGTACACCACAAGCGGCGCATCCCGACACAACTCATAGGATAAATAGCTACACTTCTTTCTACCCCCAGACCTCTACAGACTCTCAGGGCCATAATATACCTCATAATGTATTCCCACAAAGCCTGCAATAATTCATTTGTCATAATACACCCAGGATACAGGCCAACAAAAGCAGATTTGTGTTTCATCTTACATTCTGATCTCTTCAGTTATGATAAAAGAAAACAAATTGAAATGCAAGGCACTTTTTCTTGGATCCCCTTTGTGGTTTATTATTACAATGAGCTAAACAGGCCTAGCAGAAACATTTGATCTGCATACATCAATCTTTCATGTGAGCCAGAAGACCACTTCCACCACTTAAAAGGATGAACAAAGATCAGGACAGTTCCAAGGGGTGGCAGAAGGAAGGTGCAGACCTCAAAGGGTTTGCAAAACCCTTTATGGGAGCAGTTGAAGAACCCAAGAACAGTGTCCTCTCTGTTTCCACAAAGGACACAGTTCAGTAAATTTTCCTTTTCCAAGAAGTAATCAGATCTTAGGTTAAAGTCACATGTATTAGTATAAAAATCAGATCACATTATGGAAAAGGCTCTCTTCCATACCAAACAGAAATGCACTTGTGAAAACATATGGCAGGAACAAGTTGGCATATTGGTTCATGTTTACTTATCCTGGCAAAGAACGGAAGAAGCAAATTATTTATAGTAATTTGTTCTTCATTATAGTGTTTTGCTTTGCATCCCAGATAATTATCATGTATTTTACTTGTTAGCAATTTACTGAACTCCAGCACATAACCACCCTCCTTTGTACCAGCCTTCCTATTGGTGTTACTTTCCTGGATTCAGGAACATTCTTTACCCATACAGTCTGTTTTTCCCTTTTCTTTTCTTCCTTTTTTAAGCAGGTCTCCTGCACCTATTTTTTCATGCTTGTAGTAGCAAAGGAGTGTTATTGAACACACCAGCAAGTGCTGACAAGGTGTTCTAGACTGTTAGCAAGGGGTGTCTTCTGAACTTTCTGGAGGAGCTGCATTTACATTTCTGTTCACACAGGTAGTTCCACTCCTAATCTCAATGCATGGAACAGCCACATGAACTAAGCCTGAATGCCCTGACAACCAATGGAGTCAGCGGCAAGGAGAAACATATGTCAAGGCTGACAAAAAGCCATGTATAGAATCTATAAAAGTATGACAGGAAGGCAGCAAACCTTATCCACCTCTGCTGGAAGGAAACTTTTCATTCATTCTCCTGGCAGGCTAGAAGAGTTGACTGAGAGCTGCTTCCAGCCGTGGTGTCTGAGAGCACTCATGAAGTCACAACCACAGAGAGGTATCCAAGAAAATGTGCAGCACAGCCATTTCAGGGAATCTGATAGACACGGTCACTTCTCTGATTTGTTCCTATTCCCCAGACTACATGTTTGTCTTCTCTCTTTCATTTTCAGCCACAGGGTTTTTTTTCCTCATCAAATGAATGATTTGCTGTCTAGATAGAGATTCAGGTTACAGATGGGATAGTTACACCAAGTCCTCTTAGCATGTGCAGAATGCATGAGTGCATTAGATAGCTTCACTTCTCTTAGGTTTCCTTCATTCACAAAAATCCTGCAGCTATAGAATTGTAAGGTCTGAGGAAATAGTATTTTGAACATTGTCAGGAATTATTGACTCCATTACATGCCAACATAATGCAAAGACATTGCAGGGGTAAAATTTGCGACTTCATCACCACTGGTCTCCTTGAAACATGCAGGAAATCTTTATGTATTCCTTTCCCTTTCCACGATTTAATAATAGCTGACATAATTAAATCCTATAGCTACACGGTTCAGTGAATGTTCTGCATAATGGAATTTATAACAAGTACAAATATTACAAGATCTAATTAAATTTTATATGTTGAACAAAGCTTGTGAATAAATTTTATATATCTGCCAAAATAGATTTATGTGAGATGCTCTTCTATACTCAGAGACATAAAGGTAAAATTTAGAATTTTGGCTTGGGTACAAAATAAGCTATAGAAAGAAAGTGGCATTCACTTGGTTTTATTCAGTTACTCTTCTTTTTGCAATCATAGCAGAATTTTTTTTTCTCTACGATTTCCAGGGACTGTCTAGAATTCTAGAACAGGGACACCTACTGGCAGTGTTACTTTCCTGGATTAATTTTGTATGCTTTTATAATTCTGCCATCCCTTTAATTAGCATCTTCAGAGGAAGTTGGGGCATGGATCTCACCATTTTGTACTAGTTTTCCATTTTTCATAATTAATTTACAAGACTAAAAGTACTAAGGAATCTGTATTCAATCACTGGCTATTGTACATCTGCAACATCAGAAGACACAGAGAGAGTAAGTTTAATGCTAAACAAAACGTGCGTGGTCTCTGGGCAGCACATCACATTGTATGCCATTTATTATGAATATTGCTAAGAATTTATTCCCTCAGAGGAAAATTTCAGGGGAGAATCCACTGAAAGCCAGCTCCCATAAAAGAATTCAGGGGTAGGTTTGCAACTACCAAACCTTAGACTCTTACTATACATGATGGAGGAGATCAACAACCGTTTCTGGCTTTAGATTAAGGCATGCTTTCTATTCCCAAAACCTCTTCCTGAAAATCGTTACAGATTGTTGCGATTATCTCCCATCTATGTGAGTTTGGCTTCATTGAGCTGGTTTAGAAAAAGATGTACAATATGTGCCTCTTGTCTTGAAAGAGATCACCTTTTTACTGACATCTTTTAACAAGAAGTGGTTACTCTGTACATTCAAATTCTATTTGGGTGACTTAAGGATTCAAACTCCACTTTTCTTCATCCATTCTGCCCTTAGACAAAAAATCATGACAAGAATCCAATCTGCAACTCAAGAGCTGGAGTACCTTCCTGCTAGATAACCTCAACAGACCTTCTTAATGAATAGAAGTATCACATGAAAGCGTCCTCTAACTTTCCTCTTCTTTCCTATGGATATTAATACAAGGGAACAGTTAATTTCTACTTTAGTCAGGTCTCTTTTGCACAATTAAGAGCTAACTAGGAGAAACAACAGGTTTTATGCACAAATAAAAAGTAGGCAAGTGCATGTGTGCCTACGTACAAGTATGTGTGTACTCATACTCCAGAAATGTGACACTTAACTTCTACAAGACAGTTTTCAAAATGAGACCTCACATAACCATCTGCCAACTGGATCTAGATACTAATAATAGGTTCAGAACACTGTCCTCACAAATTAGAAACTCCCAAGAAGAAACATCTGTTTTAGTGCAAAGGAACTCCAAATGCAACAGGTTTTTCTACCCAGAACACCACTGCTGGATAGGATTTAATGGGTATAGTGGCGCAAAAGAAGAAAATCTTTGTTTCCCACTGTCATTGCTGGACACACACACACACTTTGTCTGGCGAGAAGGCATGAACTGTTTATTACAAAATCTGACTCCACTTTTATAGTATTTCTACAAAGCCCAGTGATTTGGGGAGAAGGTTGACACCTCTCCCCATCCCTGTAGTCAAGACAACTGTCCATCAGCTGTCCATATCTCTAAGAACAAGAATGTAAACTACCTTGAACTAACAAAACATTGCTTCTATTTATAACACCCGTGTGTGAGAGAAAACCTAAGAACTATGAACTGTGAGACACAAGAAGGCTAAAAAATCAGGGCAACATCCTACAGCATCATGGAATATTGAAAATCTTCAGATGAAAATCAGAGCTCTTAGGAATAGAAACAATTCCACTCTGTCATGGAAGCTACAGCTACACAGGTTTTGAAGCTTTCTCATTGTAATGGGTTAAAATTTATAACCGGGCAGAAACACCAAAATATGTAGTGGTTATCACATTCACTGAATTTGTTTTGTGAAACGTAGTGTGGGGATCTAACTTTCATTTTAGTGGAATAGGATTAAAAGAAA
>WBMY01004605.1:554301-583397 GCA_013397315.1 Donacobius atricapilla
GCTCAGAGACCCGGCCTGGCTTGGCTCGGCTCGGCTCCTGCTGGGCCAGCCTCGGCACGGTCGCCCCCAGCCCGACTCCCGGGGCCAGAAGGGCCGTGGGCCTGGGCCCCCAGCCCGACCGCAATGTTACCTTGGCCGGATCTGTCAAAAAGGGAAGGAATCTCCCAAGATTCCTGTATTTAAGCAGTGTGTCCCCAGGGGTGTACACTTTTTACCTGATTGGCCAACTTGGCTGTCAGTTCTAAAGCAGATCACTGATTGGTTTTTCTACCATTCATGCCAAACCAATGCACTCATTTAAACCATATAGAACATCTCCCTGCATATTCACCATACAATACACTTGTGGTTCTCAAAGGAAGGCTTTCGTGTTGCAGGTTTTGGGCAAAACTCAAAATGTAGAAGGTCTGAATATGCAAATGGTGAGATGTATTTCTGAGCACTCCAATTGGAATCTTAGAGACTAAAATTTGATTGCATATTCCATCCCCAAATGCCTCTGTGTAAAAATGCATTTCTAAATATACTGTTACAAAGCTAGTACAGGTTTCTCCTTAAAAAAATTTATACAACAGTGGGAAAAAACCTCCTAGCAAATGTTACAACAGAGGAGTCACAATGACAGTTTTATTAAAATTATATTAAGAAAATAATAATGTGGGCAAGACATAACAAAAAAGAAATTAATGCATCAAGCAGTCACTGTCAATCATCAGTGAGGGTTTTTTTTTCCATACAGCAACATCAGGCAGAAAAACTGAGCTTGTCTGGAGATCACAAGAGTCAGAAGATGCAGTTTCTGTATCAAAACAATATCACATACAAGTACTAATCACTCTATATATTCTGGACTGAAAACTCACTGCATCCAAGATTTGCTTACAACCTGAGAGCTTTCTGTACCAGCCCTAGGCTTAGCAATGTACCCATCTACACCTCAACCAATTCCTTTTCTTCAACCAACAGTGGCATGGACACCAGGTGACTCCATTCTTACTTGGGTGTGATGCCCAAGTTGATAATGTCTTTCCCTACTATGCAATAGACAAGGTAATTGTCTGGCTGCTGCTTCTAGCGACACAAAAGCTGTGCACTGCAAATACATGTGGAATAGGGAAAGCATGTTTCCCTGCTCTTTCTGTGCAAGAGGGTAGCAAAGCACATGAGAAAAAACAAACAAACAAACAAACAAAAACAACCAAACAAAAAAACCAAACAACAAACAACTCAAACTGAGGGGCTGAAACTTAAATACAATTCTTCTGCCCTAAAATGTAACTAAAAATGTCAGTGTATGAGACAACAGCTGAGTGTAAATACCACACAGTGCCTCATACACAGAGTTTTCAGGGAGGAATAAATGCCAGACTGTCTTAAGGTTGGCTGAGCCTTGACTTCAGCTCATGATGAAAAGAAAGCCCAAGGAGAAGCCTCCTGGGGAATTAACTCCAAGTAGGTTTCAGTGCAGTTCATATTTTTTGTGTGGCTACCTGAATTTCATACCCAGTGAGAATCCATAGGTTATATTTTTGAGGTGCTATTTGCTCTCCTGTGCTAAACTACAGACAGCCAATTGCTGTTTTTAGGCTCCTGGGGAAGAGTCCCTGAAGAGGTGTCTGAGATGCACATCCCTTCTGCTGGTTGGCAGCTGCAGTGGGGAAGGTGCAAGACAGCATCCTCTGCCTTCACACTTCTCCTCAGCACTGGTTACTCTACTCTTTCATTTAGATAGAAGATCAACACTGAGTAAATTGGAAGTCTCAGATTCTTTCTTTTTGGTCTAATATCCTTCTAGTTTTCCTTGCAATGTTCCTTCAAAGGTTACAGTCTGATCCTTAAATACCAAGCACTGTGTATGTCTAGTAAACTTCAAAAGCCTAGAAATATGGAACTGCTTCACAAATCTTCATGTTTGACAAGCCATATTGTTTTTTCGTTTGGAACATGCTTCGTCTCCCAGAGAGAAATGCACACATTAGAATATAAAATCAATACACTGAATGTGAACTTCTGTGCTGTTTCCAAAGTGGATTTTAGCCTTTAAAGCATTTAGATACATATGCGTTTATGTGCAAAACAATTACCTGTCTAGTCACATTATCGACAACTCAGAAATTTAATTTTGACCACTCATTTATGTATCGAATTGCAGCCAGATGTACAACCCAAACTTTGCAGCTGCATCAGTGAAGCAGCAGAACAGTAGCCATAAAGGGCAAACTATCCTCTTAAGGCTGAACTGTGTTGTGGAGTTAGGGACACAGTTTAAGGTAAATCTGCATATACTTCATCACAGTTCTGTAGGAGGCTCCAGGCATTATTCTTCAAAATAAATAGTTTCAATTTGCATCAATTTTATCCTAGGGAACTAAGAATTAAGTATATTCCTATATAGAGAAGCATCACATTTGCTGTTTACTCCACGAGCACAAGCATCCCAACCACAACAGTTTTTATTTCTGCTGAATCAGGACCAACCCATTCACGTTCCACCACATTTCTGCTAGAGTTGCCTAAAACTGAGAGACTAGCTTTATAGAAAGAATAAAAAACCACAGCACTATAAATGAGAAGGTTTTGCTGATGAGACTAAAAGCAGTTCTATTTTCCAGGGTGGTATAACTCTTGACAAAAAGTTTATTTTCAGATTTCTCTGGGGGAAATGAGAGGAGAGTCTGACTCAACAGCATATTTACTATTTCATGTAAACAAAAATAAATTCAAATGTCTAATTGTTTTCCTTGGGACCCTTCCAAAGTGTTATGCAAGTGCTTAAACAGCCAACAAAAGCCCTCAGTTAGATCTTCTACTCCGGCTGAACCATGTAGTTTTTCTGACATCTAGTGGCAAGTAACTGTGGAGTATTTTCTTCTTAATGGAAAGTTTAGAATGAATTTACTTCCTCCTGGGAATTTTTGGCAGGACAAAGCCTTCAAAAAAGCAAATTGTATAGGAAAACCCTAGCCAGTCCCCATGTCCTCCCCTAAAGAACATATTTGCAACAATGTGTACTAAAGACCCCTGAGGCAAAGCAGCAAATCCAGAAGATATTAGAGCTCATACTGCAGGCCTTATGAACGCTTTCTTTCCAGATGCAAGCTCTAATGTGACTTGTGGGCTTCTCCCCCCATCTTTAAGAGATGCTGCAGCTAGTCTCTGCAACCACCTCACTTAAAATGCTGTGCTGTTGGTCTGGCAAACTTTTCCTCAGCTGTTGTTAGATGCTTAGAGAAAGACATAAATCTTTCACAAAACTGGTTGAATGTGAGTTCTAAGTCTTTCAAATGATGTGCAATTGTTGCAAAGAAGCTGAGTGGGTTTTCCTTTCTCCTGGAAGCACATCTTAAGGCAGTAACCAATCACCTTAAAATAGTACAGTAATTATTCCTAGGGTTCCTAAAGCTCAGTAATTTCCCAGACAGTTAAAAAAATGAACTATTGAAATGCAGCCGACTAGAAGTTCTCGGATTAATTCACTGTATCAACAGAAGTTGCATGGAGAATGTGAAAATGACCACAAAGAAGTTCTTCATCTTTAAGATTTAACATCCTGTATTCCACACATTTCTCATGGTTTGAACCCAGTGACTTCACTGGGACTTTGTATACATGAGTAAGTATAGCTGCACTACAGAGACAGACCTGTAAAGCAAAATGGCTGGTCCTAAGGATATTACATCTGTACAATCCCCAGTTCATCAGGGACCACCTCAGAGATGGTCTAGCAGTCCAGCTGCATGGACAGGAAAGCCACCAGTGGCTGCAGCACAAGTGCTCCCCTCATGCACACTTTTCTACTCCTTCTCCCCAAAGGGATGCAGTTTGCATACTCTGAGGCTAAAATGGTAATGTAGATATATTGTACTCTAGCTTCTTCATGCATGAGCACTTTTCTTCCCTGAACATCACTCATCTGCTTGTAACATGCCAGGAGGGTGAGCCACCTGTGTTCCTTCTGTGCATTTCCTGTCTCTGGTCACACACAGCACTAGCAGCTGCTTGATCTTCTGCCTCTCTATCGACCTGCTCTGTAAAATGACTTAAATTCTATGGATTAAAAAAATTAGACTGAAGCCATAGCTCATCAACAGAAACAACAGAAAAGGTTATTTCTTCTATCAGAAAATAAAAACTACTGAGGCTAAGAAAGACTGAAAGGCAAAAGTGACTGTGAGACTGAACATTCCCAGAAAGATGGCCCTCATTATGCACAACTGCCAAGCAGTAAGATAAATGGTGACTTTGAATTCCCTGAGCAAAACTATCGCCCAGCTTTACATATACTTTTGTCTCACTGTGCCCCTCTCCTATGCTCCTCAATGACCTTGGCAGGCACATACCTCTGCCTTTCTAGTTGCCATTCCTGTCTCCCCGCCCTTTTCTACCAGCTTCACTTTGAACTTCCTTTACAAAACAGAGAAGCAACCTGCTTCTCTATTACTCAGCAGTAATTAGTCAAAACTAAGTGTTTTTAGGAAGAATTAAAATAGATTTGGGGTCTCTTAAGCAGTCCCCTGTAGTCAACAGAACTGTTAATGCCAAATATTTACAAAATGTAGATGTAGAAATAAAGTCTTATCCTTATAAATAATCTCCCTAATTTCTCCCCTTTCTGATGCTGGCTAGTCTTGCACACAGTCAACATTGTTTAACTTTTTCTTTATCTCAACACACAAATACATGACAAATGAATATTAGGGTTCTTTTTCCCCCAAAAAATATTTCGTTTGCATCATAATTCTTTTATCATCTGGTAGAATCTTCCACCCATATGCAACTGTGGAATGCCTGACAGACCAACTACAATATTAGAAAGATTTTTCAGAGGAGGAATGCTGATGTGAGGCTTGCAACAGGACAGACCACTAAGAACCACCTTCTTTCTAAAGAGGTGATGATTTAAAGGTACCATTTTGCCAGATGCAAAGCACAGGAGAGTTTTCACCAGCATCCCATCCTCCAACAAAATGTACAGATGGTGCATAGGGAATTGAAAGCTTAAGAATTCAGACAGGGTTGTGCACATTAAATACAGAACATACAGTACTTCATAGTGGGAAGGAGAAGAAATATCCCTTCCAAAAGAGACCTGTCACCTTGACAAAGAAGTATTGCCTGTGTTGCATGAACGTCTGCAACACCACTTAAATACAGAACATGTAATGGGTCCTGCAGTTATATTGAAGGGAACATCCTGGGTTTTTTTCCATACAACGCCTGATTCTGCTTGTAACAGCACAAGGCAGGAGTGCCTCAACTGAAGTCCTTGGTGTTAAAGTGACATTTCCAAAATCAGAGCTGCAATACTTTTCTTCAAAATAAAGAAGTGTTGACTGCCAAACCTGCAGCTCCTCCAGTTCGACTTCCTTTCAATGAGAATCACAGTTACCACTTGGGCTTGAACATCTTCAGGGATCCTTCTCCAGTCAGTGTGGCTCTGCCTGTTCTTAGCTACACGAAATTAATTTATGCCCCAAGCCGTGACTGAAGTACCTTACACACAAACAGGAAAATAGGAGCTATCTTCTCCCCATATTCAAAACTGTATTGGCTATTTCTGTGGTCATCTATATCTGTACTAGTATCATATCCAACCAAGTCACTTGTAAATGGATTAACAAATGAACAGCACAGCCTGGAAGTGGTAACAGGAGAGAAACATTAAGCATTTTTATCCATACAAAAAGAACAGGGATGAAAAAGGACACTGTTTTGTACTAAACTATGTATCCAAGGGTACAGGGCAATATTCTTTCAAGTGTTGGGTACTCCTTAGCTCATTTGGCTGAATGGGAACTAAATGTGTCCAGGTTTCATGTATGGCCCTTCCCCAAAGTATCAGCTCACTTTCTGCAAGAGAAAGCAAGTTTAAAGCCCACCTTACTGCTAAAAGCACAGTGCCAAGAAATATGCCTTCCATTAACTTTGGGTCTGTGAAACGACACTTATTTGAAATGGACAGGAAATTTAAACACTTTTTCCAAGAATTTTTTTTCTTTAGTATCCTTCTGAGAACAATTTAACCTCAGATGCTGGAAAATCCATGCTTTATTACAAACTGGGAATTTTCTTTGCATGATGAGTTGGTTTTGCACACACTAACTGAGATTTCACAATTCCCAGCGTAGCAATTGGATTAAGAAAAGCACCTGCACTGCAAGATCTCCAAACCTGACCAGAGCAAGGTTTGCTTAATTTTGGGTATTGACAATTATTTGAAGCACAAACTGTGCAATAATCAATTCCACCTAGTTCTGATCCTACTTTTAAGGAGCCAGATATTATTTAAAAGTTCATATTTATGCTGTCTTGGAATAGTGTAAATGCCATCTGGGAGTTAGAAGTCAAAAGTCTTATGTGGACAGGTGTAAACTCAACCACTTATACCTTTTAAGAAATTCCTGTAAACACTGGCAAAAAAAACAACAACAAATTGCCACTGTAAGGTAATTTAAAAATATTATAAATTTATTTATAAATTTATAATTTTTGACAATATCTTGCAACATGACACCACTTGCAGAGCATCTTGGACAGTATACCCAATTCTAGTGTAAATAAGATAAGCTCCTTTAACCTCACCTGGGTCATTATCTGCTTCCAGTGGAGTTAAATTTCCCCTGTGAGTTCCTGTTTATTTCAAGGAAATGTATGTACATGCCATGTCCATTCAAAATAAGAGGCTTGCTGGAGCATTATACATCTACTTGAGCACCTTGTTCCCCTGCCTCCATTAGAGTAGGGAAGCAGATTCACACTCAAGGACATATAATTTGCATTTGCTCCTTTTTGCTCATTGGTAGCAAGAACAAAACCTGCTACCACCAAAGCTTAGGAAATAGTTATGCTGAAAAGATGTCTATGGCCCATTTCCAGGAAACTGGTGAGAGTGTGACCATACACCCAGTGTGACTCACAGTAAAGGGCAAGATTCATTTTCCAGCAGAAGAGTGCTGCTAGGACCCACATTGTTGCACAAGACTTTTAACCTTGAAGGCATCTTAGACAAAAGCACAACGATGGTTTTCTGTTCTCAGTCTTGTTTTCAGTCAGTCATATCCCCTGGTAAATAATCACTGGTTTTACCTTGCAAAAAAACAGAGATGAATGTTAAAATGGGCTCTGGATAACATATTACCTAATGCTGTTCAAGACTAGGAGAATTACCTGTTGGAAATTATCTGGAAGGGTCTTAATGAATACCACAAGGTTTCTGCTAAACAGACGTTCTTAGCCAGTCTAGAGAGATTCTACCTCGGATCACAATTAATTGCTTGGATTTCATAAGGTGCACCAGATGTCAGGGTCAGCAAGTCCTCTTGCTGTTTCAGGAATGCTGCCAAAAATATTGGTTGGCTCTGTTCCAGGGGACTGACTCAATGCAGCAACAGGATAGCAGTCACTGGTCGTCCTATAAAGGTTTAATTTCAATCCTGATTTCTAAATGGTGAGACCTTTAGATAAACAGAAAATGTAAAAAAATTTTATGCCTAGAGGAACATACACCTACCCAAATTATTTCAAGCATGGCAAAGGATACTTAAGATTCATCATTTCAGTGATGGCATAAACACTGACCGTGAAAAAAAGCAGACAGGAAAGCAAGGAAGATGTTTCATTTGTTCACACTCAGACATGCATTAGTGCTGTTGACTGTCTTTTGTCTGCCTGGAGAGTTCATTTTGGCAATTCCAATATAAAATATTGCAGCCCTTTAACTGTAAGCTCTCCTGCTGCCAGAGGTCAACTCTCATCAAGCTGGTAAGTCTCTGGGAGTCAGAGAAAGCTGCCCACCCTTTCCATCTCAGCAAATGCTGGGGGTGGCTCAAAGCAGAGGACGGTAGGCGGCCAGGTGATTTGTTATGACAACAGAAATGTATGCTTCCTTTGCCTTTCTCACACAAGAATAAGGATGTTTTTTTCACTTTTATCATTCAAAATTTAATGGTTTAAGTCCATAACTGTTCCTAAGCTTTTGTTTCTGGAGACAGATATAGATGCTGTGGATCAATCTTTCCTTGTACCAAATTAAAGCGTTTGTAACAACAAGAACCAACTTGATGTCAGATTTTTGAGGGCAAAAAGGGGTTAAAGAGGGTAGAAAAGACTGCATGATTAGGTTAGAGAAAAATGGAGTACCCACTAGCAGCAACCAGGACAGGTGTAGGAAACTAAAACAGTGGAACAATTGGAACTGTTGCATAGTGACAGCTTCTTACAGCATATGAAAGCCTATGAGGGAGAAATTCTGGAAGGGAAGGTTGCACATGGCTGCTGATATGCCTGCTAAGTCCTTTTCTGGCAGTGGTCTAAAGCCAAGCAAATGGATAACAAGAGACCATGTCCATTGTTACCATGTGCACAGAAAGCTGATCTGTAGCTAGTCAGCTCTGCTCAGCTGAGACAAAGTGTTCCTGGTAGACCTTCTGATATTTTTTAGCCATCTATTCTCAGAGAGCTTGTCTTTAGTCCTTCAGGCTGGTCTACCCCTGGAGAGTTTCAACCATCTATAAGTAAGTTTGTCATTGAGAATTTGCTGTAGGTAAAATAAAGGAGGAAAATGCTCGGAGAAAAGTAGAAATGCCCTCACTGGACAGCTTACTTTCACTGGAAAAGTCATTCATTGCCTCTAATGCTCATGAGTCATTTACTGGACCATATTATTTTTAGTTTGGGTGGATGTTAAAGATAGGATTATAAATAAATGTATGCCTAAGTGCTATTCCAACCACTTTTCCTTGACACTGTGAATTGATATTGCAGGCATCATTACATGGTTTGTACTCTAATGGGTGGAAGGCTCTGTTAATAATACTCAGCCTTTATGCTAGTCTTTTTAGACTCAGTTATGATTGACCTTAAGCTAGGCAAATCTCTGGAAAACATTCAAAAATAGCTATTGCCTTTTCAGCTGAAACAGGAACCTTCAGTAAATTAGGTCTCTAAGAAGGAAGGAAGAGACATGGGGAATTGAGTATGTCATTCTGTAGTTACCCAGGCATATCAGGCCTGTCTCAGTAAATTACTGTCGACATCAGCTGACAGTCTAGTATGAAGGGGGCATAAAAAAATTAAAGCCAGTAATCTATCCATTTAGAAGGGAAAGGTAAGCAGCACTTAGCAGTGCTAAAGACTGTACTACAATTTATGATTCAGAATCTTTACCTGTTTCATAATGGGCTTACTGAAGGTTTTCAGTGTGTTATTTTAGACAGGTGCTCAGGAAAATAAGAGCAAAAGTATTAGCCATGATGCTATTTTGCTCCACTAAGAGCAAAAATAATAGCAATGATGTTTCATCACCAGGTTAGTACAAATATTCGTAAGTTTATGGTTAATTTCTAGCATCTTGGCTTTCCACTAATTCTTGTTGTTAGTGTTTTAGTTCATACTTGTTTACTAATGAATAGTGTCATAGTGGCAAATAAAATAAAGACGAAAGAAGATTCCAGAAGTAATCTAAGGAACTGATACTTTTTTAACGTAATTGACTGACATTTTGGATTGGGGAGAGCATGATCAATCAAATAGTTGACTGATTTAATCAAATGGATTGACATACATTATTGTTTAACATTTGTCAGGAAAGATCATTGCATAGTTTAGACTAATGAGCTATTTAACAGTCATGTTTTCATTCCTATAAATAAGATTACAAATGCAATTAATGCAAATATTTTTAGAGTGCTCTCAAATCTGCATCTCTGTAATGGTTGATTATGACCGAAGCATTCAATTCATGGCAATGTTTTCATGTACCATCTCTGATACTTCATTGACCACAAGCCTATGAATGACAGACAGTAATTCTAGTCTAATGCATGTTCCTGCATTAAAAAATAAATTAAAAAAAAACACACAAAAAAACCTGAACAGCATCTACACTCTTTCCTAACTTGGTGCAAATATCCTGTTTGTGAATTGATGATTTCAAGTAACACTAGTGTCTGTGTGTGTGTGTGTAAATATTCTTGTTAAACCATTGAGGAGGCTGAAATCTCCCTTTCAATAGGGCAAGATCAGCACTTGCATCTACAACCTATCTGGGTATCTCCTGTTAGATTTCCTCAATAACTTCAAATAGCATCCACAGGCACCATTCATCCTTCCTGTGACAATCATCTTCAAGACAGCCTGCTGTCAAGACTGATAGCAATAGCGCTCGTAGAGCTCTAAGTATTTGAAGAGTTACTACTTATATTGATTTTATTGAATCTCTGGATAAAACAAGAACACAAAAAAATGCATATTTAATGAAACAATCTAGGTTATACATCTCAGGTTTAGAAATGCGGAATTAAGATTCTAAACTTGAGAAACATTTTACATGGGACACATTCAGATTACCATGAAATCCTAGCCTTTAGAACCTGAGTTTTTATAGGGCAGAAAAAGTGGCTTTTTTACAGATCTGCAGAGCTTAAGGGCAACCAGTGTTGTTCAAGCTTACTCTTAAAATACTCTTAGGTTGATAATTCTTTTAAAATAAACCAAGGTGTGATCCAAGGGGATTGCAGTGGAAATTTTAATGGCATCTTAACTAAGATGTCTGTTACAAAATGACTGACGGCACAGGGAGGAATGCAATGCAGCAGAACAGTCTCTCAGCAGCAACTAAGACTGAAGTCATAGATTTAAAATCTGATGGAACACTGTCATCTGGTGGTAGTTTGAAATGAGTACAGACTCTGAGCTCGGTTTTTTTTGCACAGCCTTCATTTGAAGAGGTTCATTTTAATAATCAATTAATTTGCTTCAAATTACTTAGAACTAAGCCTAAGGTCTGGAGAGTGTTCACATCAATAAAAATGAAGATTGCCACCACATATCCGACTAGTTAATCCAGAAATGTTACTACAAATTACAATTTATATTGGAAACAATGCCTTAATATTTTGGTTCTGCAGATTGTCACAGGCTCCTGCAGCAACCCAGACAAAAGCTCCTACTGGGCACAGATAAAAAGTTATTAGAAATTTAACAAAATTTAAAAATCCCATGCTATGCAAAGGTTGTATCTTACTTAACAAACTGCTGAGCAGACATTTATCAATTCAACCAGTAATTGTGACTAATAAAATTCATATAAATGCTTTTAATCATGAAAAAGCAGCTCAGACATTCAGATTTTCTAACAATATGGAGAAACTATTGTTTGAAGTATTTCTGGTTTCTAAGTTTAGATGATTCTTTACATTTCAGAGAATTCTTTACCAGAAAAAAATCAGTAAGTCTCAGTTAAGATTTCAGCAGAGAAGTCTGTGACCACATATATACCTGAATACCTCCTGCTGAGTGAAACCTTAGGGCTGTACAGTGATCCACACCCCAGTCTGAAGTAACTATGTGTGAGCCTGAAAAAATCAATTTTAGGTCCATGAGGGGGACAGAAGTGTATATGGATTCTTACATGTATGGTCTCATTGGCAAGAACTTGCTACTAGGAGCAAGTTCAGACGCAGAAGAGGCTCAGCTTCTCTTAAATCTTTCTCTCAGGCTGTCTCTGTCCCTGGTGCACACCAGTCCGGGACCAACCAGCAGGCCATTTTGGAAACAAATAGTTTACTCCCCCTGGGCCACTCTGAAACAACCCTATCAGCTGACTGATACCTTTTATTACATTTACTGAAGGAACTTGGCCCCTGATAACAGCTAATAAGACAGGGCAAGAGTCAGCAGCTGCCACTGAAATATCCAGGTTGATGGGAGTGCTTCAAACACATCACAAGAGCAAAGCACGCTGGCAGCTCTGACACAATACAAATGCAGGTAAATTCAACTGTAAATAGAAAAGAAAAAAAAATACTCAAGTGCTCCTTTGCATACTCAGAACAGCATGGGAACAGGGAGAAGCAGAACAAAAAGGGCCAGATTCTCAGTTGGGCTGAGCAGGTACATGGAAGACCATGAAGATGGATAATTCCAAGTCAACAAATTCTGTAATGTAAAACCACTTGAAAACTTAAAGGATTAATACATTATTACTGATATACTAGTACCTGCAGATTTATGGTAACAGGCTCCATTTCTAAACATTTGTAGTTCTCCCTTGCCACAAAAGAACGGATAGGAAAAATAATTGTGATAGACTAGAAGAAGCATCAAAGTGTTAGATATTTATTGCGGTTGGAAGAAAGCCTGTCTTCTCACTTACTTTCTACTCAGGCAAACTTTTTCTGCCTGAAGTTAGAGGTTTGTGGGACAGACAGAAAGAAAAGGAGATAAATTAGATTTACATTTGTTTTTTAGGTTTTGGCCTTCACCAGGGTTGTTTGCTGACAACTAAATCCCCTTTGGTAGAATGAAGTGGTTATCATTAATGGTCTAGTCATGGCAGGGAGACGGGAGGAGGGAGAGTTATGTAGTTTATCATTTGATGTAGCTGTCTGGCAGGATGACCTCATTCTTCACTGCCAAGAATAGCTTTAAGAATTTGTATTTAACTTTCTCTGCTAAT
The DNA here is from genome assembly GCA_013397315.1 of Donacobius atricapilla. Classification (NCBI taxonomy): domain Eukaryota; kingdom Metazoa; phylum Chordata; class Aves; order Passeriformes; family Mimidae; genus Donacobius; species Donacobius atricapilla. The sequence goes on from WBMY01004605.1 coordinate 566,759, forward strand.
GATGAAGTTGGTAAAGTTTCAAATTAAGGTTAATTATACAGGCTACAGCTTAGTTCTTTTACATGACATTTGATTAGAACTTCAAGACTGAAAGCAGTTGGTTAATATTTACTATTTCCTCTTTGTTTAAGCACAGGATTAATTCCTCATCTTTGCAGTGAAGCTCTTGAAGCTGCCTGTAAATTAAATTCATCAATCTAAAAGAAACAGTAGCAACTGAACAACTACATCAAACTCAAATATAGATAACTAAATTAAATGCTAGGTGAATTGCTGTTGAACATAACAGTAGTGCCCACCAATTTAAGCTTATGGGGAAGGATTCAGGACATCTAAATTACAATTATGATAGGATAGACTTTAGTTACTTTTGTCAACATCCTAAATGACAGTCTGGTCTGTCATTAAAAGTCCCTGCACAATTGTGGAGGTGACTAAATCCATTAGCTGTCTTACTTGAAGACATTTGCATCTAGCCTGAAAGTACTTGCAAACCAGTCCAAGGCATAGAGACCCCTGAGCAATACTTCACTGTGTCCTGGTGATCATGGCAGCTAAGATGGGAGACAGATTTAATTCACTTTGGGATTAGCTGAAGGGAGAAACCTGTTCTGTGACCAGTGGAACAACACACTAGAGGCAAACAACAGCCTCACCACCACATGGATGGCTCCCATCAGGACAGACATGTGCCTTATTTCACAGTTCCCTACACTGTGAACTGAGAGCTGGACCTCTTCCTCACAAGAGCCAGGGCACCCTCTGGAGGAGTCTCAAATACAAGTGCTGTCAGGGGAGCAGAAGGTAGGCATCTCTGTAGATCCACACAGAGAAATGTAACATGTCTGCGTGATGGCTTCCCCACAGCTAAGAGGAGGGGGCTCTCTGGTGTCTGTCCCCTCTTCAGTCCTAAAAGCTAAAGCTAATGAAGCAGTGCAAATGTCAAGGACTGAAGCCAGGCAGATCAGGTTCCTTCCATTGCCTCCTTCACTTTTCTAAGCAAGGTATGAAATAAACAGTATCCTTTTTATTGTTATTTCAGCCCCACTGACACTGAGTAGTCTATAGGCAGTGAGGAGGAAGAGCAGAGAGAGGGGTGAAAGAAAGTTCATAGGTAGAAGAAACTAGTCCTTTCCTTCAATGTTACCAAATCACTCATCTCTGTTTATTGGCCAACCACTTTTCTACATGTCTGACCAGCTAGAGAGCCAGGACTACAGGTGAACATTTGAATGAAGGCCTTGAGAAAGTAGATAGAGAGGAAAGAACATGATCTGAATATCTCATATTGCTTTACTTTTAACCCTTGAATCTTGAGCAGAATGGCAGAAGAGAACAACTTTCTGCAGGTAAGTGAAGTTAGAAAGTCAGAATAGTGGAAAAGAAATAAATCAAAGATGCAGAAAGTGGAGCAGAAAAATCAGATTCCTGTCCCCAGACAGATGAAGAGGGGAAAAAAGCATTCAACAGCTATATGTCTTTCCCATGGTGATGAGGACATTACAAAGCCACTACAGCATCAGGTGAAAAGAACACTGCCATGGACAATGGTAATCACAGAAGCCACCTGAAAGCACGGCACTGGAAACACTCAGGAGTGTTCCAACAGTGACCTCAGCCCACTGACAGCATCAGGAACTGTCAACAAGGACATGTTACTTGTCCAAAGTGTGTAAGGTCACTACACATGCAATTGCTATTTCTGAAGACAAAGCAGTTAATGGTAGAGCAGCATTTGATAGAGAATATGCAGGAGACTGAATAAGAATTAGGAGAACCTACCCTGCCTAAAACAAGTGCAGTGGGCTGTTAAAACTCAAGAATTTGTTCACAGACATACCCCAAAGAGAGATAAGGCATCAGGTAACTTAAGGAAAGCATTTGAAGTAGGTAGTTAAACTGGCTGAAGCTTGGGAACATGTATATGTACATGCACTTTGTTTTCTTTTTAAACAAATCCTTCAAATGAAGGAAAAACAAGTTACAAGGACAAACTTGGGATACACAGAAGAAAACCACATGAAGGAGACCTCATATGTGAGACACAGGATTGTTCTGCAGGCAATTTTTTCTTACCTATGGCAAGGAAATGTAGCGAATGAGAATGAGATTTTGTATGTCCATAGTATTGATATTGGTACAATCAAGAAAAAAAAATAGTTTATAAAACTTGGGAAAGCATCCATTGTACATCTGACGACAGCCTAAAAGACAGTGTGAATGGCATGGAAGTGACTGAGCCCTGGCAGATGTGCTAGGCTACCAGGACTAGTTTTGTTTAAATTACAAGCAAGAAGAAAAATATATAGATTAAAACTCAAGTCAGCATGGACAGCACAGTTCAAACTTTAGGTTAATGACATTGAACTGTGGTCAAAACAAGCCTCACAAAACCTGAAAAAAATAGTCACACTCTCAAAAGCTGCTGAAGGTTTCCTATCCTATGTTACTTCCTAAGTTAATGAAGGCAGGTTAATTCAGAAGCTAAGTGAGTTGCCACTAGAACAGCAGGTGCTTTTATATGTTTTGTTTCCCAGCATTTTGCTATGCAACCATTTGGGCAGAGAGATTTCATGCAGTCTCCAAGTATCTTCATCAGACTGGTAATATGCCTAGAGTAAGAATTATCAACACTTTATGATGGTTTTGGTTTTGTTTTTTAAATAGGGGTTACTATGTGTATGATGCACTTATGGAGTCCACAATATCAAATTAAATATTATTAAATACTATTAATTAAATATTAACACTATGTTAAACATTAATATCATATTAAATATTAAGTACTATTTACTAGTACAATACTAGTTGGACTCATCCATGAAGGCATCAGTATCTGCTGGGAATGCAAACACTGCAACCTAAACAAGCCATGTCAATTCTTGCCCCTTTCCCCATTTTTTCAGGAAACCTTGCAATGAGGTATCTGAGTAAGAGTGTTATGTCAGATATGAAAGCCAAGGTAAGCCTTATTAATAAAGCTAACACTACACTGAGGTTATCTTCCTTCTTGACTGTATTATAACTCATGACAAACAACATGATTACTGTCATTGCAGCTACTTTAACAGCAGCTTCTGCCTTTCAGAAAACTGAAGCATTTTCTTCTCTAAGTCAAGGTCTTATTTGATTTTTCTTGCATGTTTAAACCATTAAAGACATATGAATTTCTTTGATCAAACAGAGCTTTTCACATCAAAGGCAAAAAACTCAATCCCTTCTGCCAAGACTATACTCTAGTTGCTCCCACTCACTGTAGTTACTTGTCTCCAGTTGAAGGGGACTTTATTGAGAGAGATAGTCTGCAAGAATATTTTTACGGCTCTTTAACTTCAGAAGCACTGATTTCCTCTTAGGGACTGGCTAGCTGGGCTTTCGACTTGTCACCTGAGACAGCATTGCCTTCATCCCAAGAAATACACTACACCTTAAGGACTTAAATCCATCATGCAAAGATCTGACAAAATATCCAGGTGCCATTGACTTGGAGGCCATAAACATAAAGTGCAAGCTGCTTGTGGGGTACGACCATGGGGTAACTCGAGTTGGAAGGACTAACAGAAGGTCTCCAGCACAGCCTCCTGCTCAGGCAGAGTCAGCTGTGAGTTTAGAGCAGACAGCTCAGAGCTTGATCCTGTTGGGCTTTCAGAACACCAGTGATGGAGTCTACCCACTCCAATTCTTTACTGTTCCCATGGGATGTCTTGAATCCATTCAGCTAACCTCCCCACAGGCATGATGGGTCTGCAGATGGCTCCCTCTGAAACTCCCTCTCCTCCAGGCTGAACAGGCTCTTGTCTGCCAGCCTCTGCTCACAGGTCAAGTGCCCCCGCCATGACCAGTTTGGTTGCTCTCCCTTGGACTTGTTCCAGCATGGACCAGCACATGGTCCTTGACTGATGGTGCGATTTCACAGACAAGAGTGTTAGTAATACCTCATGCAGGGCAACCACATGTAAAGACTTAACAAGCTACATCTGAAACCCAGACCTGTTTACAGGTTGGCTAGATATCATCAATATAAGCAGGCTTTCAAATAACCTTAATCAATGGTTAAATATCATTAAACAAGTAATTCACAAGGCACTGGATAGAAGGAGCAAGCAGAAAGGAGTATCCTAATGCTCAGCAGGTCCTTTGTCATTTTTGATCTTTAGATACTGATCCAGCAGCATGAGATTCACTATATTTAGATAGGGTTGGATTAGTTACATAGGGTCACGACTAGGGTTGGAAGCTTCCAGAAATAATTTTCAAGTACAAAGGATATGTGCATTTAATCAGTTCTTCCACATCTGTTTCATAACATTGCATAATTTTTCTGCCTGGCTCCACAGTTTCATTTCTCCCCTTTGTAGCAATTGATCAACCAAGACGCTGTCAGTTTAATAACTTTGTTTTCTTCTTACAACACACCATTTTTAGTGCTTTGTTTTGACTCCTGTGACTAAGCAAATTAATATTATGATTCTGCTTTCCCCCAGGAAAGGAACCAAGACCTATAATTTCAGCTTATGTTGAGATTTGTACAAGATGTTTCCAGGATTCTCCTAGAGAACTGTATCAGAATTAACTTTTCTATTAAGTAAGTCATGTTGCAGTTTATCATTCCAAAGACTCAAAATGAAAGTGCCCCTCATTTGTTTACATCCTTTGATGAGAACCAGCAGCTCTTCACAGATACCAGAGCCATGCTCCAGCCAGAAGCCACAGGGCAGGCGGGAATGGAACAGGACTAAGCAGAAACCTCTCTTTTCCAAAGGAGGGAAAACCAGGCAGACAGCTTGAAGAGAACCAGTCCCCAGAGAAGCAGAGCTCACTCACAGATGCTTGCAGCTTAAGAAATATTACCTTGTCTTTTGCAAAGCCAAGAATAATCCCAGAATCTAACAGAGGAAGATGTAACAAAAGCCACACTGTCAGAAGATCAACTATTTCATAGAATATAATCACTTCAGTATTATCAAGCAGTAACAAGTAGCTGACAAGGCTGTTTCAGATTAAATTTGCTTATTAACTTCATTAGTCAAAAAATCTCCCTTGGATCTGCATGCAGTTTGACAGCCCATCTGAATGTCATTGTCTGAAGAGTCAGAGCCTGTCTTTCAAGACCCTGACAAATAATGACCACCCCTTCTTTCTGCTAGTGTCTGCTAACATTAAAGAGACAAAACACAAGATAAATTTTTGCTTGCCAGTGAAGCCCCATGAGACATTTCTTGTCATCTCAAAGTATGACCCTTAGGAAGCAGAAGTAGCACAGTAGTGACAGACAAGCATTAAAGCAGGTCCAGTATATAGTCCAGCTGGATATCTCCAGAACAATCTTTCACACTAGGTATGCTTCAAACCCTCCTCTCCTCTTTCTTCCATCTTTATCACATACTCTCTCCTGTATATCCCCAAAATGAACTACTCTAAGCATAATAGCTCTGCAGGTTTGCAATGTAAAGTGCAACATACTGCTTGGGATATAGCATCAAAGGTGTTCTTATATCCTTTCAGGTTACTCATCTGAGCATTGATAAAGAACATGTATGAATAAAAGAACCTGATGGCATTTCAGTCAAGTTAAATGATTGAAATTAAAAAAGAAACAAACAAGCCTGGTTCATATATTGCGTAATTCAGCTTCAGAATTTGTGGCCAAGAAATTAGCAAAATTCAAGAAGCTGGATATTTATATGAAGAGCCAGAACTTCCTTTAGTTACTTATTTAGTTAGAGCCATTGAATATTTTACACTATTGCATTCTTCATTTCAAGATTTAAGCTAAATCTAAAAACCAAAATGGGATTAAATAACACACATCAGCACTTCAAACAGCTTTCAGTAAATCATTTGTATTGGCTTAATCCAGGGATGAAATATTGAATACTATGGACTTTTGGTATCATTAGTTCAGACTTCAGGAATTGCCATGATTTTCTGTACATCAAAACATATGCACAATGTGGAAGGTAGAAGTATTCATTTTTACTATAATTTTACATATACAAAAAATAATCTACTGAAGTGAAAGAACTTTCATCTTCATGCAAATAAGAAGCAGGACAGAACATGGAAGATCTTGTTATCAAACCTCTACTCTAACCATCTCTGAAAAGCAATTCAAAACTACAGTGTTGTGATGCACTTTCATACAGAAAATGGCTGACACCACCAAGGGTCTGTTCCCAGTGTGGTTTATGCTCAGTGTGTGGTGAAATCAGACTGCTGCAGTTGTCCGTAAACAGGACTGTATTTCAATGTGCTTTGCTGCCTACAGGATAAACTATCCATCTTATTCTTAAGCCCTCTCATAACTTTTTCTTCCTGTTACCTTCTCATATCAAATTAAAATGCAGTTTCATTATTAACTGTTCCATGTTATGACAACATTTCTGCCTATCTAGTCCTTTAAAAGGGGACATAAAATTCATAAAATGCTCTGTGAATGTGTTTCAAGTATCACTCCTCTTAAAGCTTTCCAAAGTTACCTGCAAGACATCATGTGAATCTTTCCTACCTGCACATTGGAAGAGCAGCAGCAAAACTTTGTGGCATCCCGAAGAGTAGTGTTCAGGCTTTTTCAGCTCAACAAAACATAGTTTGCTTGGTAAACCCTGTCCTAAGCAACTCATCCAACGTACTTGATTCTTGTCTCTCTGATGAGATGAATCTGCATCTCAGTTCAGCAGGTCACTCTACACCAGTACTGGATTAAAACGGCAGCACAATGTAATGGGCACATCTGCTATCCAGGATCAAATGGTGTCCAGGTGTGGTTAGAGGCGACTTTGGAACAGTTCCTAGCCAAAATAAGTCTGGAGAAGTTTATTTCTCCAAAGAGTTATGCAGTTCAAAGTTCAAAACCTCAGGTTTGTGAGAAATTATGAACCCTACTTAAAGAAGAATGCTGAGTGCTACTAGATAAACCATAACATTTTGCCTAGCAGCATCTAGAAATATTCCTGCCTCCAGCTGTCTGCAACACTAAGAATGTGAACTTAAAGGAGAAATACATCCTAAAGAACATGATGATCACAACATACTGTTGTTATTGACAATAGTAAGGATAAACACATAGCTCTTAAAAAGGAGCAAGGAGAGTGGTAGATGTACCAGTGCTTTGAAAACAGCTTAAAAAATGGGTGATAGCTGGCAAACTCCACTTTGGCTTGTGGTTTGTTCAGCAATCAGAATTCATATTTTTTCTTCACCTTTTACAACTTCTAAAGAGCCACAGCTGGCTTCTAAAGCCCTCAAATTGATCCACTCCCTGAGAATTAAAGCCATTCAAAGTTGAGGTGTATGGACTCAAAGCTTTGCTTTTATCTGGCTCAAATCAAGTGTCTTAGTACCGGTTTAATTTGCATGTGAGTTCCTAAGGGAAATAAGGCCCTTTATATTTCTTATTTCACTGAAAACTGCCTGCCAGATGCTATGGAAATCCAAATTATCTGTGCCAAAAAAATAGGAAAGGTGACTGGAAGGATAATAATAATAATAATAGTTATTATTATTATTATTATTATTATTATAACNTTGAGAGAGATAGTCTGCAAGAATATTTTTACGGCTCTTTAACTTCAGAAGCACTGATTTCCTCTTAGGGACTGGCTAGCTGGGCTTTCGACTTGTCACCTGAGACAGCATTGCCTTCATCCCAAGAAATACACTACACCTTAAGGACTTAAATCCATCATGCAAAGATCTGACAAAATATCCAGGTGCCATTGACTTGGAGGCCATAAACATAAAGTGCAAGCTGCTTGTGGGGTACGACCATGGGGTAACTCGAGTTGGAAGGACTAACAGAAGGTCTCCAGCACAGCCTCCTGCTCAGGCAGAGTCAGCTGTGAGTTTAGAGCAGACAGCTCAGAGCTTGATCCTGTTGGGCTTTCAGAACACCAGTGATGGAGTCTACCCACTCCAATTCTTTACTGTTCCCATGGGATGTCTTGAATCCATTCAGCTAACCTCCCCACAGGCATGATGGGTCTGCAGATGGCTCCCTCTGAAACTCCCTCTCCTCCAGGCTGAACAGGCTCTTGTCTGCCAGCCTCTGCTCACAGGTCAAGTGCCCCCGCCATGACCAGTTTGGTTGCTCTCCCTTGGACTTGTTCCAGCATGGACCAGCACATGGTCCTTGACTGATGGTGCGATTTCACAGACAAGAGTGTTAGTAATACCTCATGCAGGGCAACCACATGTAAAGACTTAACAAGCTACATCTGAAACCCAGACCTGTTTACAGGTTGGCTAGATATCATCAATATAAGCAGGCTTTCAAATAACCTTAATCAATGGTTAAATATCATTAAACAAGTAATTCACAAGGCACTGGATAGAAGGAGCAAGCAGAAAGGAGTATCCTAATGCTCAGCAGGTCCTTTGTCATTTTTGATCTTTAGATACTGATCCAGCAGCATGAGATTCACTATATTTAGATAGGGTTGGATTAGTTACATAGGGTCACGACTAGGGTTGGAAGCTTCCAGAAATAATTTTCAAGTACAAAGGATATGTGCATTTAATCAGTTCTTCCACATCTGTTTCATAACATTGCATAATTTTTCTGCCTGGCTCCACAGTTTCATTTCTCCCCTTTGTAGCAATTGATCAACCAAGACGCTGTCAGTTTAATAACTTTGTTTTCTTCTTACAACACACCATTTTTAGTGCTTTGTTTTGACTCCTGTGACTAAGCAAATTAATATTATGATTCTGCTTTCCCCCAGGAAAGGAACCAAGACCTATAATTTCAGCTTATGTTGAGATTTGTACAAGATGTTTCCAGGATTCTCCTAGAGAACTGTATCAGAATTAACTTTTCTATTAAGTAAGTCATGTTGCAGTTTATCATTCCAAAGACTCAAAATGAAAGTGCCCCTCATTTGTTTACATCCTTTGATGAGAACCAGCAGCTCTTCACAGATACCAGAGCCATGCTCCAGCCAGAAGCCACAGGGCAGGCGGGAATGGAACAGGACTAAGCAGAAACCTCTCTTTTCCAAAGGAGGGAAAACCAGGCAGACAGCTTGAAGAGAACCAGTCCCCAGAGAAGCAGAGCTCACTCACAGATGCTTGCAGCTTAAGAAATATTACCTTGTCTTTTGCAAAGCCAAGAATAATCCCAGAATCTAACAGAGGAAGATGTAACAAAAGCCACACTGTCAGAAGATCAACTATTTCATAGAATATAATCACTTCAGTATTATCAAGCAGTAACAAGTAGCTGACAAGGCTGTTTCAGATTAAATTTGCTTATTAACTTCATTAGTCAAAAAATCTCCCTTGGATCTGCATGCAGTTTGACAGCCCATCTGAATGTCATTGTCTGAAGAGTCAGAGCCTGTCTTTCAAGACCCTGACAAATAATGACCACCCCTTCTTTCTGCTAGTGTCTGCTAACATTAAAGAGACAAAACACAAGATAAATTTTTGCTTGCCAGTGAAGCCCCATGAGACATTTCTTGTCATCTCAAAGTATGACCCTTAGGAAGCAGAAGTAGCACAGTAGTGACAGACAAGCATTAAAGCAGGTCCAGTATATAGTCCAGCTGGATATCTCCAGAACAATCTTTCACACTAGGTATGCTTCAAACCCTCCTCTCCTCTTTCTTCCATCTTTATCACATACTCTCTCCTGTATATCCCCAAAATGAACTACTCTAAGCATAATAGCTCTGCAGGTTTGCAATGTAAAGTGCAACATACTGCTTGGGATATAGCATCAAAGGTGTTCTTATATCCTTTCAGGTTACTCATCTGAGCATTGATAAAGAACATGTATGAATAAAAGAACCTGATGGCATTTCAGTCAAGTTAAATGATTGAAATTAAAAAAGAAACAAACAAGCCTGGTTCATATATTGCGTAATTCAGCTTCAGAATTTGTGGCCAAGAAATTAGCAAAATTCAAGAAGCTGGATATTTATATGAAGAGCCAGAACTTCCTTTAGTTACTTATTTAGTTAGAGCCATTGAATATTTTACACTATTGCATTCTTCATTTCAAGATTTAAGCTAAATCTAAAAACCAAAATGGGATTAAATAACACACATCAGCACTTCAAACAGCTTTCAGTAAATCATTTGTATTGGCTTAATCCAGGGATGAAATATTGAATACTATGGACTTTTGGTATCATTAGTTCAGACTTCAGGAATTGCCATGATTTTCTGTACATCAAAACATATGCACAATGTGGAAGGTAGAAGTATTCATTTTTACTATAATTTTACATATACAAAAAATAATCTACTGAAGTGAAAGAACTTTCATCTTCATGCAAATAAGAAGCAGGACAGAACATGGAAGATCTTGTTATCAAACCTCTACTCTAACCATCTCTGAAAAGCAATTCAAAACTACAGTGTTGTGATGCACTTTCATACAGAAAATGGCTGACACCACCAAGGGTCTGTTCCCAGTGTGGTTTATGCTCAGTGTGTGGTGAAATCAGACTGCTGCAGTTGTCCGTAAACAGGACTGTATTTCAATGTGCTTTGCTGCCTACAGGATAAACTATCCATCTTATTCTTAAGCCCTCTCATAACTTTTTCTTCCTGTTACCTTCTCATATCAAATTAAAATGCAGTTTCATTATTAACTGTTCCATGTTATGACAACATTTCTGCCTATCTAGTCCTTTAAAAGGGGACATAAAATTCATAAAATGCTCTGTGAATGTGTTTCAAGTATCACTCCTCTTAAAGCTTTCCAAAGTTACCTGCAAGACATCATGTGAATCTTTCCTACCTGCACATTGGAAGAGCAGCAGCAAAACTTTGTGGCATCCCGAAGAGTAGTGTTCAGGCTTTTTCAGCTCAACAAAACATAGTTTGCTTGGTAAACCCTGTCCTAAGCAACTCATCCAACGTACTTGATTCTTGTCTCTCTGATGAGATGAATCTGCATCTCAGTTCAGCAGGTCACTCTACACCAGTACTGGATTAAAACGGCAGCACAATGTAATGGGCACATCTGCTATCCAGGATCAAATGGTGTCCAGGTGTGGTTAGAGGCGACTTTGGAACAGTTCCTAGCCAAAATAAGTCTGGAGAAGTTTATTTCTCCAAAGAGTTATGCAGTTCAAAGTTCAAAACCTCAGGTTTGTGAGAAATTATGAACCCTACTTAAAGAAGAATGCTGAGTGCTACTAGATAAACCATAACATTTTGCCTAGCAGCATCTAGAAATATTCCTGCCTCCAGCTGTCTGCAACACTAAGAATGTGAACTTAAAGGAGAAATACATCCTAAAGAACATGATGATCACAACATACTGTTGTTATTGACAATAGTAAGGATAAACACATAGCTCTTAAAAAGGAGCAAGGAGAGTGGTAGATGTACCAGTGCTTTGAAAACAGCTTAAAAAATGGGTGATAGCTGGCAAACTCCACTTTGGCTTGTGGTTTGTTCAGCAATCAGAATTCATATTTTTTCTTCACCTTTTACAACTTCTAAAGAGCCACAGCTGGCTTCTAAAGCCCTCAAATTGATCCACTCCCTGAGAATTAAAGCCATTCAAAGTTGAGGTGTATGGACTCAAAGCTTTGCTTTTATCTGGCTCAAATCAAGTGTCTTAGTACCGGTTTAATTTGCATGTGAGTTCCTAAGGGAAATAAGGCCCTTTATATTTCTTATTTCACTGAAAACTGCCTGCCAGATGCTATGGAAATCCAAATTATCTGTGCCAAAAAAATAGGAAAGGTGACTGGAAGGATAATAATAATAATAATAGTTATTATTATTATTATTATTATTATTATAACAGAAGTTTCAATAGTATCCTGGAAATTTCTTCTCTTTGGTGATTAAAAAAAAAATTAGGTATGCACACTCAGTTTCATAATAATAACTAGTTACTTTTCAATGATTTCAAATTTTCTTCGAGGGCTAAAGTTTGGCATGGGCCCAAGCCAGACTGCTACACACCACACATAAGCTTCCAAGTCACCATCATGAGGATCAAAGAACCTGTGTCGGATTTTGTCAGCTGGCTCCATATTTCCATTTTGCCTTGTAACTGACACTGTATATAGCGCAGAAGTACTCCCAGGTCCCCTGAGCAAGTCATACCATCCAGTTCATAGTCTAAGGGCTCACAAATCCTAAGCAAACAAAGCACTATCAGGCTGCCTTGCCTTGTCTGAGAACACAAAGAGGCAGAGAAATCTCCCCTTCTCATGTTGAAGACATGGGCAGAGGGACTGAGTGCACCCCCATCAAGTTTGCTGATGACACCAAGCTGCGTAGTGTGGTCATCATGCTTGAGGAGAACGGGTGCCAGGCAGAGAACCTTGACAGGCTTAAGAGGTGAGCTGGTGCAAACCTCATGAACACCTCCAAGTACAAAGTCCTACAACTGGGTCAAGGCAAACAAAAATACAGACTGTGTGTAGAATGGATTGAGATCACTACAGAGGAGAAAAACTTGTGGATATTTGTGGACAAGAGGCTTGGCATGACCCAGCAATGGGCACTTGAAGCCCACAAAGCCTGGGCTGCATCCAAAGCAGCATGGCCAGCAGATCAAGAGAGGTTCTCCCTCTCTGCTATGGTGAAATCCCATCTGGAATAGTGCACCCATCTTTGGGGGCTGCAACATAAGAAGGACATAAACCTGCTGCAGTGTGTCCAGAGAAGGACCAAAAATTTATCAGAGGACTGGAGCACTGCTTCTATGAAGACAGGATGAGAGAACTGGGGCTGTTCAGCCTGAAGAAGAGACTACAAGGAGATCCTATACACCTTCCAGGGCCTAAAGGGGACTTATAAGGAAGCCACAGAGGGACACTTTACAAGTTGTGCTAATAAGACAACAATGGACAGCTTTAAGCCAAAAGCAAATATGTCTAGGTGGGATATTAAGAAGAATTTCTGTACTGTGAGGGCAGTGAGGCACAGGCACAAGTTTCCCAGAGAAGCTGTGGATGCCCCATTCCTGGAAATGGTTATGGCCAGGTTGAACAGGGCTCTGAGTAACCTGGTCTAGTGGAAGGTGCCCTTGCCCTTGGGAGGGGGGTTGGAACTAGGTGACCTTTAAGGTTCCTTCCAACTTTCCTAATTAACAATTGTGATGACCGTTAACTTTTTTTCCCCTCTAAAGTGCTATTTCACTTGTAGCACAAGACAGAAAGTTGGTATCAGTTCTTTCATATCACTGATCTGAGCAGGGCCACATCTGAGGATGATCCCACCTCTTTGCCTTTTGATTCTACCTCGTCTATAAACACTGGAGAGATGAACAGGTCAGAGCCTCACAGCATGTCATCCCTAACACTTCTAATACTCTACTCACCAGAAACACCCTTAGTAATTAATCCCTTTAGCTTTTCTCCAAGCACTTCCTACAGCACATGACAATAATAGCTGAATTGTCATAACTCCTCAGATACTTAAATCCATGACCAAAACTGGGAGTGTCCTTCTGTCCCACAACAGGAAGCCCCCAAGTACTCACCTTTTAGGCCACTCAGCTATTCTCCACCTCAGGCTAATCACTCCTTTTCTTTCTTAGAAATTGGTTAAGCACCATACTTACTAATAATAAAGCAACCCTCTTCTCACATTATCTATGCACATTTGCATACCTAATCCCACAATTTCTCAATCCAGAACACTCTTTTCCTCTAGGAGGTGGAAGCCTCAGACAAACACACATAACAGCCTTATCCTTATCCTGCAAAGTATGCTTTCCCTTGTACCCTTCCTAGCAGCTGCCTTCTATACCCCCATTTTTACATTAATTAGATCGTTCTGGTGCATGACTGTGGTGGACTAAGGGAGTCCCTAAGATGCTCAGCTGCTTGCTGAACCAAAATCCCCATCCTTGCAATGCTGCTAACTGCTAGAAAAAGACAGGTGAAGGAGGCTAGTTGCTCACAGACATTTGGATGTGGGATGTCTCCTTCACTCATCAGTTCTCTCAACCTGAAAACCAGGTGTAGGGACTTTGTCCCAGAACTACCACAGCTGTCTCTCATCATTATATTTCTTTTCCATAATTTCAGAAAAAAAATCTTTCAAAATTATCAATGCAAGGATGACTATGCCTGTGTAGGAATAGCATTCACTAGTTTACCTCAGCAGTGACAGGTGAATGATGGACAACTGTGATGCTGATGCTGAAGGTGAAGGACTGCCATAGTAACTATGGCACACTAAGTAAAACCATCCATGTCTGGAACACTAAATAGGAAATATCTCAGTTCTGTCGTGCCATTACCTTTAAAAGACAAAACAAGAGCTTGTTTTGTACCTTATGAGCAGTCTTGCAGCATAAAGAATGAGATTTCTGGTTTGTTGGAAATTAAAAACATCTTTTAAGGTTTCCTCCCTAATTGGAATGAAGACCCTGAATTTGTTAATTTCTTGCATAAAGGAGATATTGTTTCAGAAAGTACAAAAACGTTCTTGCTGACTTTTTTGAAATCACAATGATCCAGGATTCATCTTGAGTCCCTGAGACTTTTCTCAGCCCCCTGGGAGATCTTCCCCAGGAAGCTTCTCCTGGAGTGGTGAGCTCATAAACTCATTTTTGTTCTCGAAATTTCTGCCTCTCTCTGGAGAGCTGAGGTCACCTCTGCAGAGCCATGCTCTCCTGCAGGCCCCTCCTACAAGTCACATTAATTGCTCAAAAAATCAGCATCCTCCTACACATTTATTTGAGTTCTAGCACTGTAATTAAGAAAACCTGTTAAGGAGTTATGAGCTGTAACTATATGAATTCTTCTCTCTGCAGCACGCAAGGTTATAAATAGAATAGGAAAAACATTAAAGTTTCATGTCTTACCCAAGTCCTTAAGCTGGCTAAATTCCACATCCACAGAACATGTTTCTTCTTTAGTCTTTGACTCTTTCAGTGTGTAGCTTTGGCTCTTGTGCTCTTTGTTCACATTGGCTGACAAGCTCCAAATTGGCCAGAGCCAACCTGATCATATTTTGCTAAAAAAGCTTCCTGTCCATGGCAGCCAGGATGCTGATCACTTCATCAGTTCATCTTGGTAAGCCAGAGGTGTCACAACTGCACTTCTCATCTAGCCAACTGTTCCTTCATGAATAAATGGGTTTATTGTGCCTGGAAGTATTTTATCTGGTCTTTCTGGGGAACCTCCAAAATCCAAAGCTCCTTCAATCCTGTGAAGGCCTACTCTTCAGTAGTAGCCTTAACCACTTTTGCAAAGTTTCAAATCATTCACATGCTATTTCCATCCTTTAGATGGTTGCTGCAAGCCCTCCCATTTTTTGTCCCACCTCATCTGAACAGGAATATTCCAGAAATATCCTAGTTCAGTTTCCTTGTCAAATGTCTCCTCTCCCTCCATCAGTTTATTTAGTTGCCCCTTTCTCCTTGTTCCCTCTATCATTGTCCCATTGGGCAGGTGTTCCGGGCAGCTGCTTTAGCTCAGATGGTCAGAGCATGGTGCTAATATCACCCAGGTTATGGGTTTGATCCCCAAATGGGCCGTTCACTTAAGAGCTGAAGTCAAGGATCCCTGTGGGTCCCCTTCCAACTCAGAATATTCTGTGATTCTGTGAAAACCATCTTCAGACACAGCAATCTCTTGCCAATCATAGCAAACCTCCAGTGCTTCCCGCCTCTTGGCCAAAAAGATGGGAGATGTTGCATCACACCAGAGGCTGTCCATTCTTTTGCTACCATCCCCAGGATGCCTGTGTTCATGCACCCTTTCAGGGAGACAAAGACACCTCTTGGAGTGAGACTTCCCATCAACAGGGTTGCGCCGGGAAGGACATGCACACATCTGAACATTCTACCTAACATATTTGCAGGTGCAACCAAGTGAGGGAAGAACAAAGGGAGTCTGTAGCCAAAGGGTTAGGAGCCAGCTCTCAGCTATTCTGACTCCCAAACTTCCCACTTCATTCCCCAGTCTCTCAGAGGCTGCCTGCTTCCCACAAACTACCCATTTGCCCTTGAATATGTGTATTGGTTTGGCATGAATGGTAAAAACCAATTAATTATCTGCTTTAAAACTGACAGCCAGGTTGGCCAATTAGATACAAGTGTACACCACTGGGACACATGCCTTAAATACAGGTGGAATTTTGGTAAAAATCCTCTTTGAGCTGAGGGCCTGCCATGAGGTAACATTGAGAGATGGGGGGAGCAGCGGGGCCCGGCTTAAGCCCTGCTATCCCTGGGGCCGGGCCGGGGCAGCCATGCCAGGGCTGGCACTGACTGGAGCCAAGCCAGGCCCCCGAGCCCAGCAGACACCGGCAGAGAAAGGGGAGCCATGGCTGCTGACATCCAGCCCATCCTACGGCCTGCCCCACGCCACCAGCCGGGCCGAGGGAGATGAACCCCAGCCCGCGGGTCCCCGGAGAGCAGCACCGAGCCCAGGCTGGTCCAAACCCACCCCATAACACCAAGGGGTGGAGGGGGAGAGAAGATCCCGGCCGCTGTTTCTGAGCTTTTCTACATCTCATGGATTTGAGGCTTTCACAGATACTGCGGCTGAGACCACATGGCCGTCCATAGGCTCAGGCAGGAAATGTTAACTCTTTCCTAACACAGACTCAGACCTTTTTTTTAAACTCTAACCCTTCTCAAAGAGAGAGGAAAGGCCAAATTGGAGGTATGCAAGGGTATGAAGAGGTATGAAGATATCAAAATCAGTAA
>WBMY01004607.1:0-24071 GCA_013397315.1 Donacobius atricapilla
GCAGCTTACAGGCAGCAGCACTGCTTTAATAGCCTAATACAGAGTAAATGAACAAAATGAACATAAGTTGCTGGGGGACTGCAGGGCACTTTCAGGAGCAGCACAGCACTTGCCACTCTGCCAGGTAACCTGTGCTGTGTCTGCTTGCTTTCCCTGCGCATGGACTTGCTGTCCAGAGTTCATTGACAAAGCCAGCACATCCACGTGGCATGCAAGGAGAATATATGTGTGTGTCCGTGTGCTCCTGCCCTGGAGGGTTTTGTTCTCAACCTAGTTACAACACCTTGGGATGTTCTTCTCATACTCTAACCCCCAACTTGGTCCCCTCTAATGATCTCTGTAGGTCTCAGCCCAGTGCCTGTGTTGTAGAACACATGAAAATTAAGGCTCTGCTTTCTGGCCATTGTGATTTAGTGCTGTGTTGGCACCTCCACTAGACATTAGTGTCCCAGTGACAAAGGCAGTGCCACTTTCCCAGAGCTCCAGCAGTTCAAAACCCCAAACCACTACTGATTTCAGCTTGTTCACATATTTTTAGCTACAAACTGCAGCGAATGAGGAGCAGAAGTGCTCACTGTTCTGCTGCCTTAGCTGGCATGCAGTAGCTCCTGGGAGGTAGCTGGGCATCATTCCACCTTACATACACCTCCAGCATGAATCCTAGTGCAGTGGAGTAATAGAATTGTTGAGTTTGGAAGAGATCTCTAAGGTCATCAAGTCCAACCATTAACCCAGTTCTGCCAAGTCCATGTTTCTAAACCATGTCCCTCAGTGCCACATTTACATGCCTTTTAAACACCTCCAGGGATGGTGACTCAACCTCTTCCTTGGGCAGCCTGTGCCAATGCTTGACAAACCCTTCTGTGAAGAATTTTTCCTTAATATTTAATCTAAACCTCCTCTGCCACAACTTGAGGCCACTCCTCATCCTTTCACTTGAGATATGGGAGAAGAGACTGACCCCCACCTGGCCACAAGTTTCTTTCATGTAGTTATAGAGCAATAAGGTCTCCCTGGTCTTCCTTTTCTCCAGGCTGAACAACCCCTACTCCCTCAGCCACCTCTCATCAGACACGTGCTCCAGACCCTTCAGCATCTTTGTTACCTGTCCCTGGACACACTCTGGCACCTCAGCGTCTTTCTTGCAGGGAAGGGCCCAAAACTGAACACAGGATTTGAGTGCTGAGTACAGGGGAAGAATCATTTCCCTGGTCCTGCTGGCCACACTGCTTCTGATACAGGTCAGGATGCCACTGGCTGTGAAAACAGCAGGTGCCCACGAAAATCAGGTTAGGTTGATTTTCTTTTAACTGACAAAATTACATCTTAATTGAAAAACCAGAATCATCTAGTGCCTGTTTTTTAACCCCACAGCTTTCAGTGTGACCCAGAGACACACACTCAGGTGGCAAGATGTTCTCTCATACAAACTCTGTAAGACCAGCAGATACCTAGAAATTGCTGCTGTACATATTTTGTTTCTCTATTTATATTCTCTTTTGCTTTTGCATGTCTGTTTGCATTCTTTTATCCTGAATCTTTTCTGCAGTTTCTTATACATGCCAGTGCCCACTACAGCATAATACAGCTTGATTGGCTCACAATCAACACTTCATAATAAAAATCACATGCTATTGTCTGATATAAGTCAGACATAGTGGAGAATAATCTAATTTTTTTTCTCTCTCTCATACCTAGAAATCAGAGGACACTTTGGTAATCCTGCTACAATACTGTGTCTCTCTTTAGAGATCTTCAGAGGCCACTGCATTGCACATAGGTATCAATTTGTGATACTTGAGCAAGCTTTATGTAGCAGTTTTTGCATGTAGCATAACTGCAATAAGCACCAATTTTGCCTATAAACAGGTACTATTTGCCATTCTTTAGGGATTTCTTTGGTAGGAGGAATGATATTAAAAATAGACACTTTTAGTTTTGCAATTATCTCAGAAATCAAGTTTAAAATACAGTTTTTAGGGTAACCCTTTACTGACAATGGATTTTGCATCAAATTTTCTCCCCTGTTTTTGTGCAGACTATTTTATGCAGCGCGGTATGGTATCACTCTGTGAGGTCAGCTGAGATTTTGAAATTAAAGTCTTTTATTGTGTAACTTTCCAAATCTTGCTCTCCGTTTCCATGTCCTTCCTACACTACAGGCTGCATTTTTCATCAGGTTTTATCTTCAAAATTCAGATAATACACTTCAGGGCCACAAAGCCTCAGCACCACAAAATTCAGATACAGTCTTGATGGTGTGAGGATGTGTTAATCTCTTTTCTTAAAAGAAGTTAAACTTTACCCTAAACAAAACATAATTACATTGGAAATTTGTACTAAAATAAGAGAAACAAACTTCTGCCTCCCTCAAGAGGGCTGTATTACTTAAGAGCTGCCATTACCTAGGCAGGCAGAGGAGTAACTTACCCACATTACATAAAGAGTACAAAGGCATCTCACTGTGAGATGCTCTGTCTACAACACTTTTGAAAAGGGTAGCAGTAGACCTTTACTCACCAGTTCCCTCTTGAGTGGCACTTCTGTGGCTTCTAGGAAAGGTATTGAGCTGACATCAGACTTTAAATAGTTTAGCCCCAGCTGGCAACTAAGAACCAGGAAGCTGCTCTCTCACTACCCACCCCTGCCCTTCCCCCAATAGGATGAGGAAGAGAAATTTTTAAAAAGGGATAAAACCTGTAAGTTGAGATCAGAACCCAGTTTAATAAATGAAAAAAACCCATCCCACTCATCCCCCTCCTCATCATCCTCATAATGTCATGAAAACAGAGGTAACAAAAAGAGAGAGGAATAATACCCAGGAAACATAATTGATGCATGATACAGTTGCTGACTGATGCTCGACCCCAGCAATGATCAGCCCCTCCCAGTAACCCCCCTAGTTTATATACTGGACATCATGTCCTATGGTATAGAATATCCCTTTGGAAATTTAGGTCAGCTGTCCAGGTTATTCTCCCTCCCAACTTCTTGTGCACCTCCTCACTGGCAGACCATGGAATGCTGAAAAGTCCTTGACTTGGGGTAAGCACTGCTAAGCAACAACCAAATCATCAGTGCGCTACCAACATTATTGTCATGATAAACCCAAAACACAGCTCTGAAGCAGCTACTAGGAATAAAATTAACTCTGTCCCAGCTGAAACCAGGACACCTAGCTAAGTATAATGCAGTAGGTGAAATAAGAAGGAAACTTTTCTTCTGGACATTTAGTCAGCAAAAGAAAGACTGTAAGAGTAAAAAGCCAGATACCAGCCATTATGGCTTAGCATTAATCAAAGAGCAAAGCAAAACTGGAGAGTTAGCCAAGAAGTGAAGTCATGCTGAACAGCACAAAGTCACCTTCTAGATAAAAGCCTTATGTGACACCATTATTGTATGTTCCATACAGGTGGTGTGGTTCTTCACGTCAGCATCCTATCACCTAGGAAAAAGCTAGTGGTTTTTCTCTAGTCCTGAGCAGGTTAGGCATTAAAAAGCCTCTCACACACTGTGAACATGACTAAGCTGGTCCACAAGCACTAACATGACAGACTTTTAGAGAAAGTTTCCAAAATTTCTGTCTTGCTTTTGGAAATGATCAACTTGTGTCAGCTAAGATCAGGTTCCTCCTTTCTTCAAACAAGTAAACACAAACAAGTTAGTCTGATGCATCCCTGCACCAGAAAAACATCTCATCCTCATATTTACTGTCAGATAAGACTAAAATAATTCTTGGTATCCACACTAGTGAGGACCTGACTGGTGGGAGGAGCCTTTGATGACAAATGATAGATTAAAAGTCTAACAAGCAAGAAAGGCCTATGGACTTGTCTCCCCTGCAATTAGGGTGAACACAATGTAGAAGTGTCTTGTACCCCATTTTTTCTCAGTTTCTGCTGTGCTTAAGCCAATTTGTAGTTTGACTTGGGAGTGGTGTAGTCCCAGTGTTAGAGGCACACTAGCTAAAGCTGTCCCTTTAACTCAGGCAATATCACCTGCCTCTGCTGTTCATCTCCCTTAACGATTTTTTGGCTTTGGCTGGTGGCTGAGCAGAAAGGGCCTCACTGAATTAACTCATCACTTCTGATACTCTGTGCAGCACCAGACAGGATCCTGCTAGATCTGACACCCACTAAGAGAGTCAGCCCAGTACCACCTTCAACTTCAGAGCCATCCTGGATCATCACAAAAGACCAAAATCAGGAGAAATCCAGGATTTTATTCCCTATTACAGTTTGTTAAGTTACTAAACCAAATGACGTGTACTTGGAGTTGTGTAAAGCCTTTGACACTGGTGACACTGGACAGGTTGCCCAGAGAAGCTGTGGATGTCCCATTCCTGGCAGCATTCAAGGCCAGGTGGGATGCAGCTTCGAGCACCCTGCTCTAGTGAGTGGCCTACATATTTATGGCAGTGATGCCTTAAGTTTCAGCTTTCATGTTTTACAGATACTTTGCTGCCTAGGTGTGTAGTTCTGAGCCTCATATTAAGTGTTAGCAAGCTCTCTTCACAGAGTAGGTAGACAAAATGAATCCTTTTCCAGATGGAGACCAAAGACAACTGTTACAAATTTTCAGGGCCAAAAGCATAAGAAATGGTGGACTGAAAAGAGAAAACAAGAACGATGGGACTTCATAATCTGAAGCTGTAATTGGACAATTAACCCCAATATGCAAATGGCCCAAAACTTATAAAAGATATGAGACCTCACTAGCAGTTGTCCATTTTGTGACCATTCTAAGTCCACCTTGGGTGTAGTCCTGACCAGGCTCTTGTACTGCCCAAGGTGTAGCCTTCAAGGCCTTTTAATAAATGCCTGCTTTATTCTCTTAGTTCTGTCTAGTCTCCGTTCCCGGTCAGCCTTCCAAAGGCATCAGCAGAGGGCTGGAACTAGAACATCTTTGAGGTCCTTCCAACCCAAGCCATTCTATGATTCTGCAGACCTTTCTGACAACTTCACAGCATAACAAGCAAGAAATCTTTCAGAAGAAGAAGATCCCTTCAGTAGTTGTCTTGCTCAGTGCTCACTAGCTGTTAGAGGCAAAGAAATCTGTATTTATAGCTTCAGGCCACATGACTTGGCTCAGCAGTAAGTGTTCCAAGCCACATTTAAAAGGATTGCTAACTAACTAGTCTTTGCTATTTTCTGTCACTAGACATTAATTTTGGGGTAGAGATTGTACATTGGAGTTTTTAGGAGAATGCTAATGATTTAGTCAGAGGGGAGGGGAACCTTTTGATGCCACAGTAGAGGGGAACCTTTTGATGCCACAGTAACTGAAGAGAGAGAAACAAAGCCAAAATATTGCAAACTAGTAATGAGTTTAACAAACCAACACAATCAAGTGGAGCAAAAATCACTTTAAGTGGCTTTGTATTTGCATTCACCATCAAGGTCTCATTTATGCAATTATTGTAATATTGATCCTTTTGCAAAGGAAAAATGTAGTGATTTTTTTTTAATATAAGAATAATTTTTAAAAATGTTCTTGTAAACAGGGATGATCTGGAAGATTTCAAAAATATTCCATTATCCTAAAGTCTGGAGCTTAATTATTTACCAGCAGTGATTCAAATTCTAAATCTCATTCTGCTCATCCAAATCACTTATGAGAAGGACTTGGTTTACAGTAAATTCCTTTCCCTTGGAGCTGTGTCCTGCATTGTATAGGCATTTGCAAATATGAGAACTGGGCAAGATTTCTGGAAGCACTACGTTCCTAAAGAAAATGATTATGCATTTAGGAGGGTTTTCTCAAATATCTAAATAGCTTGTAATTTATTTCTGCAGGTTTCAGCTCCCTGTGATCCCTCTGCAGCCTCATCAGGTATGTATTGGAATCCCAAATGTCTAAGAAAATATACAAAAGATACTGCAACCACCTCTCACAGCTTGTTTTACTAAGCATTTCATAATTTATCGGCATTTTGTAAATCCTTTGCATACATTTTAGGCAAATACATTTCCATAAAACACTCTGCAGGGATGAGATAAGTGCATTTCTGAGAAACTGTAAGAGAACCTGGGCAGATCTATCTCAAATGGACTGTTGCCTTTTCATGAGGGAAAATGAAAACCCATTTTGGTTTCAGGCTCAGTGCATCTCCTGAGGTACAGGGAGTTTGTCTACAACCAGTATGTAGTGCTGATTCTACAAAGTCAGCACCTATTTCACAGTTTTAACATAGGTAAACTAAGCCTAGACTGAACATTTATGTTATTCCAGCACGTTGTAAGGCAAGTCAGTCTGTCAGTCATGCCCCCACACAGATCTATTATTCCATCTGATTGCCAGATACAAGCAATTTGAAAACAAATGCTCCTAAAATGGTTTGATTGCTCTTCTTGTAAGTACACAATTACTCCTTAATTGATTAGCAAATACATGATTTTATGATGTCTCTTGTAATGTCTCCCTCTGTTTTGTTCATGTGCTCAAAATACCTATCTGCCCTATAAATACCCCTCCCCCTTGCAAGCAGCACAAAATGATCCTCAGCCAGCAGCTGAGATTGCTTCCAACACAGAGCAATCTAGTCCAGCAGTGGCCTTTGATAGCCAGATCTGATCAGGGCAGGCCTAGCAATCCCTCTGAGCACGGGAATTGTTGAATTTCAGATGGGGCTGGGATGAACTCTGTTCATATCAACCTGCTCAGCAGTTGCCTGAGAGAAACAGGGTCTGCAGTGCTGTGGGGGGCAATCAAAAACTAGGTACTTTGGTTAGGCATGAGCAGAACATCCTTGATAAAAGATAGTTGGTAGATCAGTCATAAACCAGCTTGTTACCACTAATGGAAAGGTGAAAACTGAATTTCATGTTGTTAGGATGTGACCTCCCCTGTAAAAAAAGTCAGACATCAATGGACGTCTTCTGCTAAGTGTCTGGGAATAATTTTGTATAGCTCTGGAGAATGCCATTTCTATGTCAGTTCAATTTGATCTAGGACTGCATTGCTGCTGAAAATGATGTCCTATTCCCTCTTCCCACTTGTAGTTTCAGGTCCCTCTGCCAGACTTGTGGTAATGCAAGTAAAAGGGCAGGAAAACATGAGGCAGGGGGAGGGATTCCTCCTGACTGGGGCTTGCCTGGTGCAGAGCAATAGCCAAGCTGCCTGGCTGAAAGGACAGCCCCTGCCTGCTGTCTGGTCAAATACACAGAGAAAAATCATACTGAAAGCTTTCAAACTGCTAATGGCACAAAGTAAGTGATGCACTGCAGGAGTAGCACAAATCTCCTTTCTGCAGTGAGCATTCCTGCATTGTCTAGAGGAAGCCTGCTGCAAAGGCAGAAGATGTCATGACAGAGCAGCAGAAATGCAACAGCAGCACCTTAGCACTAAATTCAACTTTCAATAAATGGGAATTGGTTAAGCTTGATGTCTCAAAATCAGCTATCTTGTTGTGGTTTTGTCTTTGAAATTTTCGGTGTGGGAAAGAACAATAGGCAAAGTCCCAGGTACACTTAGGAAATGTGATGTTAAATTATTGTATTTGAAGGTAATTAAACCATCTCCTTCCCAAGTGCTGATCCACAAGCACATTCAATTTCTACCCTTCTACTGCACAACTTCAGACCAGAGCCATGTCTTTCCAATTCCTCACTGTGCTGCTTTCTGACATCCTTGTGTTGCATCTCTGCCCAGCATTCAACCCCCACGGTGAAGGACTTGTAGGAGGGAGTTTAGTCCTGGCAGAGGGTCACTCAGAACAAGCACAGGGACCATGATCCATCCCTCAAAAGGGACTCAGTTAATGTGTGCAAGCAGCCCCAGGAGAAGGAGCTGCAGCACCTTTCTCCTCATCTGGAGCACATCTGGGAAAGGTAATTAAGTAGCTGAAATGTCTTTGGGTCAGCTCAGGACAAAGGCCAGTGCAGAGCAGTTTCGTGGGATGGAGTAATTCAGTGGGATGAAGGCTGCCTGGGCTACATGAGCTTTCATATAACCACAGGGACAGTCCCTATCTGCCTAAGATTTGCATTGGAACAACTGAAAGCACATCCAATCCTTAGCAGAACATGGCCTCTTTAGCCCTGTCCTCATTGAAAGATGGAGTGTTTAAGACATCACAAAAGCCCTCAAAAACAAAAACAAAAAACCAAAACAAGCAAACACAAAAAAAATCCCAAACAAACAAAACCAAAAAAACCCCACATTACCCATATTCCAGAAGGATTTCACCAGGGAAGAAGTCTGAAATCAGCAGCTCAGATGTTTTTTGTGCATCAACATGTGGAGCTGTTACAGAAGTTGTTAAGCTTTCTGTTATCTGTCCCGCTCTTCTGCTGTCACTTCAGCTTCAGGAGCTTGGTAAGCTTTGCTGTAATACATCTTCTACCAGAAACAAGGAGAAACAGGAAAGCAGCTGCAGTTGAATAAAAAGGTTGAAAGCCACACCAGCAGTGCAGAATCTCTGATGCTGGTTCTCAATCCAAGGCGTTCCTTATCTTGCTTTGCACAACAATTTTGTTTCCCATACCTACCTGCTGCTGCAACCACAGCCTTGCTTACCATTCATTTAATGCACACTCTTTAGGAAAGGATGTTTATGAGATAATTAATCTCTCTTCATATGCGTAATAAAGAATAAATTAATAACTACATTAATAAAGCAGCTACATTATTATAAGTTCTTTTCTTTATTGCTAACATAAATCATGAATGCCCCTACACCCACATTATAGCACAGAGCACAATTCTTACTCATAACTCAGAACTTTCAATTATTTTTTAAATTTATAGCAACTTACCTTCTCTACCTACTACTATGTCCCCAGCAATTCTACTGCCTACAGACACTAACTAGGAACAAAGCACGCATTACAACTTGTAGAAATCACATTGCTACTTCAAAATTTAGGCAAAGCATTAACAAAGTTATACATATCAAGGAGTGGGTTAGCACTACATATTTCTTCTCAAATGATTGTGTAATTAGTCCTCATCAACCTCCAGCCTTCCTTACCAACAGCTGGAATTGCTTTCACTATTACTTCCTGGCAAGTATTGTGAATGATGACTGCAGAAATCCTGTGACATTCAGAACTTTGACATGATGAAAATTAATCTTCATTTTAGGAACATGGGAACAAGCAAATGTGAATGTTAATGTAATTAAAGACTTGCCAGTTGGGGAATGTTGGGCACGAGGCTTGAACTTACGACTAACATCACTTTTTCACGGCTATGATGTACGTGTTTAGAGGAAAGAGCAATACACTGAATTCTAAACCATTTAACATTTGCAAATAGGTGTCATACTCACTGTGTAGTTGGGTGCAATTCCAAATGAAGCCACCAAACCCACACCCATCTTCTACTTGGGATATTTTACGTGACTTTGCTTTTACATGGTGCGGCTCTTCTAGTCCCAATGCTCGAGCCGAGGGCAAACTATAAAATCTGGAAATATATTCAGTTTTCCACATTGTTCTCTATTTTGATCCTATAAGTCAGAAGGGGGTTTTCTCTTCCCAATTTTCTTTGCTTGTGGCCAGCAGGAGAACATATTGCAGAAAAAAAAGACATTTCATATATATTAACCTAATCTCATGCACAACGAGTATATTTCTTCTAAAAAAATCTCTTAATGTAAGACTGTAACAACTACTATTATGCAACTGGGCTAAAGAAATCCGAAAAAGCATGATCCTTTCTATTTGTCTACCAATATTTCTGATTTGGCACAAGAAGACAGAACATGACTGTGTCACAGGATGTGAGGTACTCAAACACTGAAACGTTTGGAAATACATGACGTCTGGGAGTAAATTTATTTCCAGGGTAAGTGTTTCAAAGTCATTTATTGCATACCCAACATAATGAACCCAGCCTTTAGACTGGCATCTGCCCAGAAAAACTGGCCGTTACCTCCTTTTCATTTTATTTCAGGCAGAAATGAATTCATTAGCAGCTGAAGGTACACAACATTCATTTCCCAACTAGGAGAGGCCTAGTTCAAAAGCAAAAAACCTGCTGTTGTCTTTCAAGGTCAAAGTCGTGCTGCTCCTGGAGTTAAATGTGTAACCATACCAAGTATTTCTCTTCTTTCCCCTAGCCCAACCTTATAAGACTATGAGGAACAGGGTGGGTTAAAGCCCAAAGTGGAAATGCCACATGCACGTGCTGAGGAGGACCCCGGATACTCAGTAAGTTGTGAATTTGGATTGTATTTCTCTGATATACTTGCCTTGTAGGCAGCACCTCTCTAGTCTTCCCTCCCAGTCATAGTTCGCCCCCTTGAGCTTCGGCAGAGAAAGAAGTGAATATTTCTCTTTGAGACTGAAAATGGGATGTGATTTCCCTCAACCAGGAAAAAACAGCGAGGTTTATGGACCTCAGGCCCAGTCTAATTTTTCTCTTCCCTTCTTTACCTCAGGGAGGATGACAGCAGCAGGGAAGTGCTTGCTGGCAGGTAGCCCAGGGCAAGAGTGGGGCACTCACACCCTGAAGGGACTTTTCTTCTCAAAGGGCTTCAGCACTGGCTCTGCCCCTCAAACCCCTTGATCCACTTCTGTAAGGAAAGGGAATGCAAACATTACCTCTCCAGAGAGGAAGTGGAGGGGAGAGGCAGTAAGGAAGAGATTGCTCCCACGACTCATTGAGGCCAGCCTTGAGGACAGGAGAAAGAGGACCAAGGACAGCCTGCCCATCTGTTCTGTTCACTCAATAGGTACCAGCATACTGCAGTGGGATACGCTGAAATGAAAACAGCCTTCATCTACTCTTCCAGTGAGCTATGTTGTGGGATCCCTCATTTCTCCTCCATTCTTCCTTTCCCAGGAAAACATAAGAATGGACCTCATCTGCCGTGAAAGGCAGTTTACCTCCTGCCTAATGAATTTACCTAACTTATAATGAGTTTCAGCGTACTTTCATGGAAAGTTTACATGCACTTAGCTTGGTCCTTCTCTTTTTCAGTTCATTAAACTGATAATGAAGATAAAGCTCAAGTACTAGGACTGCTAGTGAGCTGATCATGGCTAAAGTGGAACACCCATTGAAGTTCAAACCAACTGCTTCAGGTAGATTTTCTAGTTATGAAACTATTGATTTAATGATTTCACTACCCTAACAAGTCTTGTTTCTTTCATGTGCGTAATAAAAATGAATCTATTAATCTTCAGTGTGTATATACCTGGAAAGAAATGAGCAGGAACATTTTAATTTTCAATCAGCATTTCTGGTGGATGAACACAATTAAGTTCTGTCATATAAAATATCTGTGATAGCTTAAGGGTATAGAGTAAAACTACATGAATAAATTAAAGAGCCTGTGAATGAATCATAAAAAACTTACATCTAAACCACTGAATTCTTCTTTAAGATAATAAATCAGGATTAATGTAAGCACATGCACATATTTGTGTGTACATACCTATGTGCTCAACCTGCATTTCAAATCCCTTCAAAAACATCCACCTCTTTATTAACCAGTGAGCACACATGCAGTGTGATTTTATTCCAAGCAGCAAGAAAATGGAGGTAATCAAAACATTATGGTAAAATATTTATAAAAATTAATTTATAAATATACAAATTCTGCCCCATTTCCTCTTACAAAGGCTGTTCCACAAGACCAATTATAAAGTCTGGCTTTCCATTGTGTCCCACGTGTCTGCTCCAGGCAAGCTCCAAGCTCTCTATGCATCCTAGACAATTCTGGTGGAAAATATTGTGATTTAGGTGAAGATGGGACAAGTGATAGACTTGCAGAAGAAGTGAAGACACAACAACTGCAGGGCTACACCTGGTCACAGAGGTGGGAGGAGAAGCTGAAACAGATGGGGCAGGAGCACCAGGAGCCTCTGGGTAATGTTCTGACAAGCAGGAAGGATATAATGAGAAATAATCTGGAGGGATGAAATCAATGAAAACATGACAGATATAAGAAACGTGAAAACAATGACAGATATAAGAGTGATATTTACTGTTGAACAGGAGCAATAGGAGACGAGATGAGGACCAATGTTCCTGAACCAAGACAAGAGTGGGGTAGAGCATGGAGATTAGATGAAGATTGGATGGGATTCACTGAGCAAATACGTGGATAAAAAGTAAATAATGAGACTTGAAAAAGATTTCTGTGGATAGGCCCGAAGAAAGGAGACATGTTATAAAGTGGTGATGGTAAAGCAAAAAAAGAGAAAACATATCTCTACATGTAAATTTATTTAGTTTTCATTGCACACTTTTGGGAAGGGTAGGATTAATTTTTCGTTTCTATTGAACAATTGGTTAGATTAACTTTTTTTTCTCTTTTTAAAGTATTTTGGTACATAGAATTTATCCTCTGCACACCCCCACAAACACATGTACCTATGTCACAAAGAAATGAATTGCTGAAAGACAAAAGGTACTAGCTAAAAAAGTGTTAACGAATTCCTCAGGGCTTTGAGAAGTGATGAGTAACAGTCACCAAAACAAATATACTCACTGAAGAATATTTTTAAACTGACTTGTTCACGGAAGACTTTTCCCAAACATATTTATTATAAAATACTGTGAAGTTGTTTGTCTGAATTTTGAAGAAGAATAGCCTGGAAGCTAAGTCATAAAGTAAGCTAAGTAATAAAAAAAAAGGATGAAAAATGTGCAAATAGACCATATTAAAATTTGCTTATTACATTTTAGTGTTCTCAAAATGTTGTTTACTGTATATTTTATCTTTCCTGATGGTAGATCCACATTTCATTTTTCCTGTCTGTCAAAACTATTTCACTTATAGTATTTGTAGCTTAAACACTTTTTCAGTGGCAGCAATTGTATTTCTCTGTTGTCTCATCACCTGCTTCCATTCAGATATAAGTTTTAGCTCTGGTGATATAAAGCTAAATGTGCTTGAATATTGTTTCACAAGATCTATGGAGGCTTTAGATTTCATTAAAAGTTTATTTGTTCTATTGAATATATGTACAATCTCAGCAGTGTGAAAGTAAAATTCAAGCAACTAAAAATCAGTGTAAGGTCTGCTAACAGTATTTGGCTCATTAAGACTGGATTTGAAATGAGCTACTGAAAATTACTATTTACCTTCATTTTAACAGCCGCAAAATGCTTAAATTTTAATGTCTATGGTTTATATTGAATTAAGTAAAGATGTCTATAAACAAAAAAGATACTTATTCTTGAGCTGAACAACAAATCAAAAGTTCTTGTTCAGGTTCTAGCAGTGCAGGAAATAGAAACAAATATATTTTACGTTTTATGCCATATACAGCAGAGGAAGGCAATTTTTTTCTACTTAAGAAGTGAATCTGCCTATTCCTCATTGAAACAGGCACATATACCTAAAATGTGCAAGAGTGGCAAATTACACAGGTTAATATTTAATAATCCTATGATCAAACTGGTTTTATACATCCTGTAAATTGAATCAATTTATCACTTGTTTCATTTTTATCTGATATCCAATGTTGGGGGTTTATTTCAACAGTAGTTGATGATGAAATGATGTCTCCTGCAGATTGGTAGACATAATTTGGGTCAACCTTTAATGGCTGACAGAGATCAGCAGTCTGATACTTGAGAGATTTTGATACTGAACATAGAAACAAAGTTCCACCAAACTCTCCTCAAGTGAGGAGGAAACTTTACCACTCTTATCTGGTCATCAACTGTCAAACAAATCAACATGTGATGGAATAAGAATTGGAACAGAAAAAACAAACATGAGAACATAATTTTTTTTTGCCTAGTTTTTAATGCTGGTTAGTCCTTTTCAAACGTATCTCCCATTAAGGCCTTGTATGTGGAAGTGTCTTCCCTGAAGTTGGCTGGAAGTGTTCCCTACTCCAGTGGACAATATGAGCAGGAAAAGGGCATGTCCTGCCAGCCCATAGCATGATTAAGTGTTCCCTGAATGAAGCATTCTTCTTGAAGACCTGAAATTTTTCTAAGTGTTGCATTTTTTGACAAGAAAATATAAAATCTTGCCTTCTGTCTAAGTCACTTGTGAAATTCTGCAGCTCTGATTCGCTCAACACTGTCTCCTTCAACCTTGCAGTAATATTGCCAGAAACAAGACCTCCATAGAAATCATAAAGGCTTTGGAATACAGGGCTATGCTCCTCCAGAAATATCATTAAAGCCAAAGGTGTGTGTGTGTCTCATCTCAGTAAATCCTCAAGAGCAGACCTTGTGGCTGAAGTATGGAAATGACCTAGAAAAAAAGCTTTTGGTTTTGTCTCTTCACCACTACTTCTTCCCTGAGGGAGTCCTCTGTTACACAGTTATCTTTATTCTTTTCCACTAGCAGTCAAGTGTATGCAAAATCCAATCCAAGCAAGATGTGATATTTGGACTGACTGAATATTTGCAAATGGACCACAGAAGAAGCAGAAGAATTGCTCCACACTGCCCTTTCAGATGTGATTTTGCCCTGCAAGATGTGGCAAAATCACGTCTGAAGCCACAATTACAGCACAGAAAACACTGAGTCCCTTACAATAAAGGGTACTTTGTGTTTCCAGGAAGCTGAGGACAAAACCTTAGCTCCTGAGAAGATGCACACTATTGCTGAGCATACACACAGAAAGGGGGCATCAGGCACAGAAGGGGATTACATGGCGCAACACAGAGCTTGAACTGAACACAGGTGTCTGAAACAAATTGTTTGAGAGGATCCCACATCCATCTCTCTACAGCTAAAATTTGATGGAGTAATTGTATTCCCACCAAGGATGGCAGATGGGGCAAAACATGGATCTACTTGTATGATTTTAAGAAGGATTTGACAATTATTAATAATCTTTAGATAGTACTTTACATTTACAAATCTCAGTACAAGCTGTATTTAATTAATGATAAGTCCTTAAATACACTGGAGTTGAACTAATGCAGCTTAGAATGACTGATGCATGAGGACAGGATTGTTAACCTTAATGATTCATGTTTGGGACAGTGGATGGAATAAGTATTAGAAATAAATACTTGAACAGTGTGTGACAGGTTGGTAAGGTTAAAAATTAGTCACCTAACACAAGCTGCTTTGTAGTATTCCAGCTTGTCACTGTTTTCCTGGTAGATTGATAGCCATGGGATGAGTTGAGGTTGCAGTGTGCAGTGATAAGAAGATACACATTGCTTGCTCATGGTGCCACAGGCACTGGTTTCCCCTGTCTAGTACCAGTACTGCCAAGGCACTTACTGATTCCTGAGGATTTTAGAAGATGTAGAATCAAGTCTATAAGTAACCATTACATCACTGTTACTTTCAGGCTTTTGGAATGGGACATAATGGAGCACTACTAATTAATGTGTATAATTTTGACATCAGTAATGTCAACATGGCAAAATCTAAATTAAAGACCTGAATGAAGAACATCACTTTTTGAGCAGATAACCATGATGATTTTGAGGTATGAAATTACTTGAGATGAAACTTTCCTCCCCAGCCAGGCTGAGAGTAATTCTCCTCTGGGTAGAACAGCACTTCAAAAGCTTTGACCATCCATTAGTTACAGGCATTGCATCCTCATAAAAACCCTGCAATTCACTGGCTCTGTGCCCTGTATTGCTTTTTGGAAATACCAGACACTATCTCAATCTATTTACAAATACATTTTGAATATATCTAGAATGACTAGCAGACAGATCAATTTTTTTGATAAAAGTGACTTTCTATATTAAAAAAAAATCTGTCTAAGCAGTCTGCATTTAAATTTTTCTACAATATATTGCTGTTAAACTTTCTGTGTCTGCTTCAGTGTTTATAAGTAACACCAGTATTCCATGACCAGATAAGCACCCTTCATTTTCCATGAAATTTTCTTATCCTTAACCCCTTGAATTGAGGAAAATGACAGGCACATCTGATTCAGAGGTTGGTTGCTAGCAGAGGCTGCAGCTGAGTATCAAGTCACATGAGCACTGATTATCCACCCTTGCACCCACAGGTGCCTGAAGGGCTCCTCCCAGCCTTGCTGCTTAAGCTTCCTTATCTCTACTGAGGAAAAAGCAGGGTTTGACTGACATCTGTTACTGACTCCAGAATTCTTGCAACAGCATGAACGTCCTCAGGTTGTAAAAAAACCCCTTTCCCAACCACACAGTTGTTATTTAACTGCACAAAAAGCCATGGCATACAGCAGGACAGCAATGTCCAGGTATAATCACACTGATTGCTGTGGTTAGACATTCCTATGCTTCAAACTTATATGCTATTACTAATAATATCATAAAGCATCTTGATATTATGCTCATTTCTTTAAGTGATCTGCCACATTAAACAAATGTTTGTTCTTTCAGTCATGCAAGATACAGAGACTTTGCTCCTTTGTGCTCACACAGATTAACTCCCCCCTGCAGAAGCAAACAAGATGAGGACACAGCTCTTGCTGTAAGTATAGGTAGCCTGGTAGCTATGGTAGCAAGACTTTGCTGGAGTGAGCCCTGTTTTGGAAATAACAGTGCATAGGTTACATGAAGTAAAATAAACACAGATTTGTTTACTAGTAAGCTGCTGTGATAAATAGAAATGAAAAGGATTAGGCATTCCTTTGGGAAATGTGTCTCTTCTTCATATTAATAGCACTGACAGTAGCTTATTAATGCTGTGTCAGCTATTGTTTACAGTTTTCACAGAAAAAAAAGAGAATTGCTACAACAGAATGTGAATATAGATATTTATTTTTTTGCTCGGTACATGTTTCAGTGATTATTTAAATAAACAAATGAAGATACCCTCACCATTACAAGATAAAGCAGAAGAACTGAACAAAAATTATAAAAGAAAACTGTCAAGGCTTCACCTTGGGTGCTTGGGGAATGCATAATACATGTAAGATTTTCTTTGTGGAATCAGAAAGTCATCCTACTCTGTTCACCTTCAATTTCATTTTCCCAGGTGAAGTTTCAGCTTAAGTTTTTCGAGGGAACATGAAGAGCTCTAGGTCCTTGAGAAGCCACTCTTCTTGTTCTTTTGCGCAGCTATGAAAATCGTCATAATATGTTTATATTATTATGATATGGAAAAGTCTAAATTGGCCTCCTGTAAGACATTTGTGTTCCATAGCCCCAGGGAAACACACACAACCCCCAGCCCTAGCGCAGCAGGAAAGGCCTGTACTAAGGCTGTAGCATGTACACTACTGCCAAAGTGAGCAAGAAACACAGAGGAAATTGCCTGAGTTTTACAGAGAAAACAACAGCAATCTGTTTTGTTTAAGAGACTGAAATACTGAGGAGAGGGCTAAAGAAATGGGTTGTGTTTTAAACAAAAAAGAAACCTACTGCTTGATCAGATCTCTGTTCTAGTGTATGTACAAAACTCCAGTCTTGCCAAATTCTGTGTGTAGCTGTATCAGCAGTTCTGTCAGGACCCTAAGGGAATAATGGAAAAAGTTGGTGTGCAAGTGTGTTACACCATAAAAACCTCCTTTCCAGTTGTTTTCCTGTTTAGTTGATTAATTCTTATCAAAGTTTCTCTACTTTTATTTTCTCTCTCAGGAGTTTGTTAGCTCAGTTGGTTAGAGCATGGTGCTAATAATGCTGGTGTTGTGGGTTTGATCCCCATATCGGCCATTCACTCCAGAACAATCCAGGAGGATTTGATGACCTTTGTGGTTCTCTTCCAACTCAGAATAAATATTCTGTGATTATGTTATTCTGCCTCAGTCCAGATGGGAATACCAAGATCTCAGTGGCAGGTACTTCACTCACTAAATTGGGATCTTCAAACTGAGAATGCAGTAATTTTATAGCAGTCTGCCCTGCCGGGGATATTAATCATGTATTGTTTGTGGGGGTTAGGACTTGGTGCTTTGTCATGGAACAAACTCTAAAAATATAAGTACCAGTAATAAAACCACTCTGGCCGGCTGGGACGTGCTGCTGAGGTTTACTGTCGGAGGTACAGGGAGAAGCTGCTGGGTCCAAAATCCATCACCCTGAGTTGTCCCTGGCATGTTACCCCCAATGCTCCCGGCATCACGGTGAGTCAGCCACCGCTCCTCAATTGCCAAACCTACGTCAGCCGCCTGGGGTTAGTCAGAGAGGGACCGGGGAGACGTCTGTCCCTCCCCACACTACTGTAATTAAAAAGGCTGTGTCCCTGAATACGAATGCTGCTGCAGTGGAGAGGTGACCAGGCCCTTAGGAGGCTCCAGGAGATGATGGTCCACAGCTTCACAGGGCCTGCTTGTTCTTAATTGCCACCATCCTGTCTCCTGCCTGTGTCACAGGGTGTCCTGGTGACAAGACAGGGTCAGGGAGTTGAGTGTGCCATCAGGGACGAAGAAGATGTCATTCTTTGTCCAGGAATGGGCTGGTGTCCCAGGATCTGAGGTCGTGTGAAACCTTAGTGTTGTGCTGTCTGGCGTGACAGGGTGCACCCCAGCAGGGCAGAGCACACTGTGCCATTCACCTTAAATGACTCACAGGCTGGCACCTCTGCTAGCCCCGAGATTCAGGATGATGCTTCAGAGACTAGGGAGATGCCCACTCAAATCTGGGGAAATCCAATGGGACTAAGTTTTCTAAAGAAGTGGCCTTTCTCTAGAAACTCTCTTATTATACTGGTGAATACTCAGATGCCTTTTAGAAAGGCTGTGAAAAGCAATGTAGGAAGGTATGTGTGTTTGCACACATATACATATAATGTAAAACAGATGTTCAAAACGCATTATTTGATCTCATGTAAACATTTATAATGTTCCCCTAGAAACAGGCAACCTTCTCTTCTTTGGCAATTAAATGCATGTTTGTCTGCATTCCTACACATTGATAGCATCTATTTTTTGTCAAATAAACACCTGACTTAAAAAAATAAATGAAATTAAATAGTTATTCCTCACTTTTTCTCATATTACTTGTCTCCTTACATGCAGCAAGGAAATTTTCCAAAATCCTGTGTATGTTGCTGGTGTTGTATAATGTTTAGAGTTTTGAGAGCTTTGTTATTTTAAGCATACACAGACATAAAATAGCAATACTATGATATTGAATATTTACCATTACTGTAGATGATTTTATTTATAGAAATCCAGCTGCCTAATTTCTGTTTTACTCATATTTGGGTGTATGTTCTGTCACAGATTAAAAAAAACAGCCTTATTGTGCATCAAACAGATGGGTTTAGTTCTTCTAGGTCTGGGCTGACATTTATTACTTATGGGAAATACAGCATGGATTGTCAACAAAAGTTCTCTTGCCATAAGTTGCCACACGTATCCATAGCATATGGAAAAAGGGAAAGAAAGGGATAATTAAGGACCACATGCCAGAAAGTGACAAAATATTAATCTAGCTAAAACCTCAGAAAAATCCAACCATTTCAAAGTATAAATCTTGAGAAGTCAGATCACTTCAATGCTAACACAACATCATCAATGACAACTGTGTCCTGTGTGGAGTCATAAAGGGAAAAGCCCATAGAAGAATACTTGTATTTTTTTTTTTTAGACACAGAACAATATGGTCATCAGGCAATAATCAGCCTGACAGTAATCATTCCATCTACATGAGAGGACTTTTCACAGTGCGATATGAAAAAGGCTGCCTTTTGATACTCAGTATTTAGCCTTGCCGTTGTCAGGGTGACTGGAAAAGAACTGTGCATAGAGAGGATAAAAGAGAAGAAAAGTGATTAAACTTTTTTTGAAGAAAAAAATTCAGTTCTACAGAAAGAAAATATGGTTTCAAATGGTTTCAAATCATACCAATCATGAAAAACAATTACTAGAACTAAAATTTAGGGCAAAAGCTGAAGTCTGACATAACAAAATGTTTACAGAACAATTTTCTTTATTCCAGTCAACATTAAAAGAGAGAGAAAAGAAAATGACTTGAATGAAGGAAATGAGGAAAAATAACATGCGATGACATTTTTGAGTGACTTATCAGTCAGGCTACTCTCAGCTCATAGCTCCTAGTCTGCAGGATTTCACTTACTTCAGGGATCAGCAAGTTTCACAGGTATCCAATTGCAAATCAGGTGCTGCCATGCCACTTCCTCACTGCTGGGTGTCCTGCCCTGTTGCTGACCTAAAGCAAGATGACCCACTCAAAAAGCTGTAATGGCCCTACTCCTTGCCAGAGAGGCTTTCCTTGGCTTCAGTTATTAACATAGACCAAAGACTTTGTGTTTAAGGCCCAGTGCTGTGGCACATGGATTTTAATGAGTCAGGTATGTGAGTAGGACTTTGTTTTATCCCTCAGCAGTGGTGAGGGAGAAGAGAAACAGCCTCGCATTTTCCCATTCATATTTTAAAAACCTAAGACACAATGTAAGAGACTTTCTAGAATTAGGTAATAAACAAAAGGCAGGAACAAATCTGTACATTAAAAAAAAAAAAAGGCTTCCAAAGTGAAATGCCAAAGTTTATCTGTGCTAACACTGAAATCACCTAAGAAATTTAAAAGTATTCCACTTCCCGACCTCACTTCTATGTACGAGATAGTTGATTCGTCTCTATCACATCTCGTGTGTTTTTCAAAGAACTCTGCTCCAGGATGGACCAATCTGTGGAGCTGCTGCTTTTAAAATATAGCTTCTAATCTGTGGCAAAAATCAATTTTTAGGAAACCTTCAAAGCAAGCCATGCAGCATGGAAAATGGTCCCCTCTGTCCCAATCCATTTCAAGGCCACAGTTCCTGAATGAAATCCTCAAGGGCTGGTTTCTCTCCCTATCTCTGCTGAAGAAGACAAGCCAAGCTCTGTTTTAATGGCCATGACCTGTGGAATCACTACTGCCAAAGTGCATCCCTCAGGATGGTCCCTCTGTGACCAAAGGAGCATGGCAAATAGAAGTGTTTATCAAGGGCTGCATAGAGGCCCACAACAGAAAGAATAACTCATTTCATGTACAACACTCAGTAAATAGCCCATTAAACAATAAAAGAACAACAAAAGTTTATGTTCACCCACAAACTAGGGACTATCCACCCTGTGTATGCCACAGTTTCCTGGGAATAAAACTGCAGTCGTGCAACAAAAGGTATTGTTATGTGCATGGGGGGATGACAGCCTCTCTCTTTCTACCATTGTAGTTCTTTACTTGGTGAGCATCACAATCCTTTAGCACTGCCTCCTGTGTACAGTCACCTTATATATTGCTGTTTTCTGACTCAGCACAGGACATGCAGACAATGAGACTCACTGAAGGAATAAATAATGTAAGAAGGTTTTTTTCACAAAACAGAATGAGAAACAGAAACAAGCACAGAGAAACAGTGCAAATTCGCAGGGAACCTACACATGACCATGGCCTTGCCAGGTGGCTGTCAATACTGTCCCCAGATAACCTGTTCTTAGTGGGGGCTGAAGCCACGTCCAGTTCCTTGCAAACTGAAATGATGTAAGGATGGCTAAGGAGAACAGGAAAAGAGAGTCAAGTTTGGTCAAAACAAACTCAGGTTACTTGAAGCACATGATTAGTTTTCATTTTTTGGCTGAAACAACTCACTGAAAATGTGTTATGTGATGACAGAAAGAGGGAAATTGCCATCTGCTGGTATCCGATACAGCCAACAACATTTTCCTATCCAAGCACCAAAACTGCTTCTGTGCCATATATGCTTGAGCAGCTGGCAACCATAGCAGACCAACAAGCTGCTTCAGTGCTTTGACACATGGTTAAATGAAAACAAAAGGAAAAAAACAGTGAGAAGGTATTGAAGAGTGGTTAGAAATTGTCAAGTTGTTAAGTACTAATCTGTGTCTAGACCCCAAATCCTCCATAGCTCTGGGTCTAGTGGATCTGTGGTTTGGTTCACTCCTTTCAGAAATGCAAAATTCTTCTTCCTTTTCACGCTCAAGGCATCTAGCTAATACACACTGGAATCACCTTCAACCCAACAGACTTAGCATATTTCTATGTTTATGTGTGCTTATGCTCCCAAGTGACTGGTATGAGGAATTGCAGCAATTTGCTGCTTAGCCCTGAAGGACACCTCAGCTGCAGGACAGAGGAACTGCAGTGTGCTCCTCTCAGGCAGCCATGACATTCATTGGTACTGTGACATGAGTTACTGTGAATGATCAGGAGACCACAGACACCTCTGCAGTGTCATCTCTGTGTCTCCATTGGTGTTGGTTGTAAATGACATGCAGGAAGAAGGCAGATGGAGACCCTGGAGGAGGAGCCAGTTCTTACTGGTACAGATAATGGTCCAATTAGCTGACACTCAGTATGCCTTTCCTATTTCAGAAACATTTTTAATTTTAGGGCAATCTTTATAAGACAAGCCTGCATGGCCTTGCATTTTTTAATAAATGTTATAAATAGCAGTTCTGGTTTTGGGTTTTTTTTTTCAACAATGCTGTGGTTTTGTTAGCAAGTGTCTGAAATTTTCTGCTTCTGCTGCTGACATCTCACCTCGTCAGATCAGGAACCTGTGTCTGTGTCCTGGTATAACCAAAGTACATGTAAGCTTCAGGTGTGAACTTACAGAGCTGCTTCTTTCTCCAATTTTAGCTGGCTCATAATTTTTGTTTTCTTTTTATCCTTCTCTCAATCCCCTACATCATTTAATGTGAACTTCTTTTCTTCTTTGAAATCACAGTATCACAAAATTAGTTGGGTTTGAAGGGACCTCCAGTCCAACCCCCCTGCTAAAGCAGAGTCACCTAGAGCAGGTTACACAGCAATGTATCCAGGTGACTTTTGAATGTCTTCAAAGAGGGAGACCACGTGACCTCCCTGGACAGCCTGTTCCAGTGCTCTGCCACCCTCAACATAAAGCAGTTTTTCCTTTGAGCTTGTGTGGTAGTTTATAGCCATTGCTCCTCATCCCATCACTGGACACCACCAAAAATGTCTGGTACCATCCTCTTGACACTCACCTTTGAGATATTTATATATATTAATGAGATCCCCTATCAGTCTTCTCTTGTCCAGACTAAACATGTTCAGCTTTCTCAGTCTTTCCTCATTAGAGAGATGCTCCAGACCCCAAATCATCTTTGTGGCCTCTGCCGGACCCTCTCCATTACCTCCTTGTCTCTCTTGTGCTGAGGAGCCCAGAACTGGACACAGCACTCCAGATGTGGCCTCATTAGGGCCAAGTAGAGGGACAGGATCACGTCCCTGGACCTGCTGACCACACTCTTCCCAGTGCACCCCAGGATCCCACTGGCCCTCCTGGCCACCAGGGCAGTGCTGGCTCATTGTCATCTTGTCATCAAGCAAGGCTCCCAGGTCCTTCTCTGCAGAGCTGCTCTCCAGTAGGTCATACCCCAGCCTGTATTGGGACTTGGGGTTATTCCTCTCCAGGTGCAGGACCCTGCACTGGCCCTTGTTGAACCTCATTGGGTTTCTCCCTGCCCAACTCTCCAGCCTCTCAAGGTCCTGAATGGCAGCTCAGACTTCAAGTGTATCAGCCACTCCTCCCCAGTTTTGTACCACAGCGAACGTGCTCAGGGTAAAGTCTCTCCCTTTGTCCTGGTCATTGATAAACAACTTGAATAAGATCGGAGCCAGTATTGATCTCTGGGAGAAATCACTAACTACACACCTCCAGCTGGATTCTGCTTTGTTGATCATGACCCTCTGAGGGCTGCATTCAGGCAGAGCTTGCCTATAAAATAATCTAAGCAAGTGTGGTCTCAGAAAAGACAAGCTACAAAAGGTGTAACCTGGGACAAGGAACCACCACTTCTCTTTCTTGTATTTGAGAGAGGCAAACAGAGCCTATTTTCAGTTTCTTCAAAGGACGATACCACTTGTTGCTTCTTTTATTTTCTTAGTTTGGAAAGATAGGTGTCTGCCAGGGAAAGCCAGAGCCTCCCTTGGAATGGAGANTGCTTTTGCAAGTTTCAGAATATCTAGGGATTGGCTATTGCTGATCAAGAAGGACAGGGTGTTAAGAAGGCTGGTGGAGGTATGTGGTTTCCCACATTTTTTTGTTCACTGTATCACATTTTCAGCATC
The DNA here is from genome assembly GCA_013397315.1 of Donacobius atricapilla. Lineage (NCBI taxonomy): Eukaryota > Metazoa > Chordata > Aves > Passeriformes > Mimidae > Donacobius > Donacobius atricapilla. The sequence continues at coordinate 23,878 of WBMY01004607.1, forward strand.
CTGCTGCAACATGGCTTTTCTGGCTGATGCACTGACAGTGTTAAGTACAGTTCCACTTTGCAGCCTAAATTCCTTACTAAACATGAATACAAAGTGCAGCTATATCTGGGATTTCAATTACTATTGTGGAGCAATCTCCTGTTGACACAGAAACTAAAGAGAAGCTCCCTGTGTCTACAAAAAAAAAAAAAAAA
>WBMY01004607.1:24583-42662 GCA_013397315.1 Donacobius atricapilla
AAAAAAGAAAGAGAGGCGCCCCGTTTGCACAAAAAAAAAAAAAAAAAAGGTTTGTGTCTTCCTTGAAGAGCTGAAATAATAGAAGCTTTCAAAATACTCCATGGCCTGTCATTTGTAAGCCTCATCTGTGTCTGTGTTTCAAACACAGTTGGTGTATCTCCTATTCTACACTGCAGACTCCCAGCACTGTGGCTATTGGAAAGGAGGTGCTTGCTGACAAAATATACAGCAGAGACATTTCAAGTGCTTAAACATGGGCTCCTATTGCCTTTTTAGATGGTACAGAGCATCTTGGTTAGAGATGGGGCTATCCATCTATCAAGACTAGCAGGACGTGACTCAAATGTCACAGGAGACCCCCACAAGTCTGGGGAAACAGCTGAGGACCAGGTAGTTTGTAACACCTAAAATGATTCAGGATCTGTATGGGGAATGGGGCCAAGCCTTGTAACCTGCCCTATACTCAGCTACTTGTTTCTTTCTTTCTAGAACTTACTTCCAATGTAAGAACTAGGCAATGCTCTCTGTGTTACCCAAAGAATATTTGTTTCTAGTAATTTTCTTTCACAAGCCTGCCTCTCATTTTGGAGTTCCCACTTAGACTTACAGATGTTTGAAATATCATCACCTAACCCTAAGTTACTTGCCCTGATCCCTTTACTCTCTTTATCCTGTGTTCCACAAATACAGGCACTGTCAGCTTCTTGAGACCAGAAGGAAGTATCATTAACTGAAACTACCACCAACTGTAAGAGAGAGAATTTGATTAGACTAGACACTCATTTCAGGAAGTTCAAAATTAAATTAGAGGTATATTCCAGTTTCAGTAAGACAAATATTACAAATAAGCCCTTCTGTGCTGCACTTTTATCCTGAATCCTGATGTTTCCACAAGTTGCAACAGAAGCCTCACTCTTCAAAGGCAATCAAGCCCTCTCCTTATACTTTGGGAAAGTCCAGACTTCTTTGCCTTGCTAACTTCATTATAACCACTAATAAAAAATTTAAATACAACAATATAAAACCTTCCAGCCCATTAGTTAAGGAAGATGCACTCACATCTATATAAACACAAATAACACAATGCTGTCTCTGCAAGTGTTGATTAGATGTTGAATAAGGAAAAAAAAAATGGATCTTGGATTCCTGGAATGATATGAAGTGCTTAATTTAAAAAAAAAAAACTTATCTATAAACTGAAAGTTTACTTTTTATTTCTTGAGATGCAAATCACTTCTAGTGAGCATCAGCGATGGTTGTTTATTTAAAATGGTCATACCGGCAAGCTTCTTATGATTTTAAGGTTTTCCAGACTATTAGAAGGTGACAAAGATATATGGAGGGTTGAGCAACTTTTAGGCTTCCATGTTTTTCTTTATTTACTAGTAGAGAAGGTGAAATTGTAAGAAGATCCTGAACAACATGGACTACTTTGAGAAGAGACCCAGGGCTCAGCTTCACAGTTAAACTCTATCGGATTAATAAGTTTTTCATCTGTTTGTTCCAGGGCTGGGAGGCATGTCCAGCTGGGCAAAGTGGCTCAGCTCACACACGGGTGCCATCTGAATGCATATTTAAAGTCTCAGCCTCCCTGTACTGTGAGCAGCTGTGGGAATCAACTGGAATCCTCATCAGCTCTGAAAGTGGTGCCTGGCATTCCAGTGTGGTGAGTTGCCTTACACTACCCTTGACTGTTTAGGCATTTTACTTGAAAAAACAATTTGGGTTCAACACTTGTAAATATATCTGGCCTACAAGGAACTCTTCTGCCACAAATTATGATCCTGACATAGAACTTAAATGCCTGTAGGAGCCTCAGAAAGCTTTTCAGCCCATCTTTAGGCTACGAGGAAAGATGACAGAGCACTGCTGACAGATGTTGATCTGCTAGGTATTTCTCAGAGAAAGTCAGTAAATAAAAATGCCCCAAGTAAACATTCCAAATAATCATTGCTAAAGTAAGAATAACAAGAAATTAAGATAACATGATTATTCATAATGCACCATTTTTCAAAGAAAAAAGTCATTTGCCAAATATATCCCATTTCATGCAATGGATAAAATTCACCTCTATATGGTATAGTATAAGAATTACCCACAGAAGTGACTTTGCCACATCAGTGTGATCAAGGCTTTGGGCCACTCCAACAAGTAAATTGTAATTTATACTTTTCTCCAAGCCTCTTCTTCTTTTTCTCATATTAGTCTGCTGAAAATTTCAATTTGAGTGTTCCAGATGCTTGCATTTGCAGTAGGTGGTAGTATGAAAGACAGCATGTGTAACAAAGGGGCATTCACTTGTCTGTGAAAAATCACCTGTACAAAAAGCCAGCACATAGCTTATGCTACCGTTCTGTAGACTCCAGCTTCATGGTAGAAACCCTTAGCTATGGACAGGGAGATATAATGTTAAGCAGATTATTCCCAAAGAGAGTGGAAAAGACTCCATGGTGGATGAAACACCATTCACTTCAGTAGCTCTGTAGATGTAGGTAGAGGAGTAAATATGCACAACTCAGTCAGAGGTGGAAGCACTTCACAATGCCAGATTATTTGTAAGAGAGGGTATTTTTATAGTACCTATCGAGTGATTTTGGCAGGATAGAGCTCTGAACATGGCTCAATCACTTAGTTACCTGCCTCGCCTAACCATCTGGTCAGCTTTGTAATTTGTATGTCACTAACTTTTAATCATACAACATCCGTGCTAGGATGCAAAGGAAGAGAAGAAAATATCTTGGTGCCCACATACAAATGGATGTGTCTCACCCGTTTTTGGAATATGTAGGTAGAAACTCAATATGCTAACCCTTCTCTAACCCCTCTGTCTAATAATAGAATTAATCATTCCTTGGGGTAAATATTTACCTAAGCTTTGTCCTGTTCCTCTTCACTTCCTAGATGAGTACATCCTAATGTCACTCTTATCATGTCATAGATTTACACAATACAGTCATTTATTCCTGAGGTTAACCTTCTTAAAAACACACCATATTTAAAAGCTGATGGTCAGGAGCTGATTCTGGCAAGCAATTTGCACTCAGAGAGTGACTATCTGCACAACTACAAACTTTCACAATAAATTACCTGGACATAGAATCTGGTTCTCACTTTTCTCTGCAGCAGGAATTCTAGGATGTATGTCAAAGTAACTAAATGGGAGGAGACACAAAGCAGCTAGCAGCTTATACATTAAAATCTTTCTCTAAATTTCCAGCAATAAACTCTTTCCAAAAAAGTCCTCTCAGGAAAATGGGTCTGTCATTTACTTAATATAATTTTCTCAGAGTATATCTTGATTTGCTATCTTGATAAATACTGTATTGACAAAGGCATTTGAAGAACTAGCACACAGAAACATGATACCTTACAGGAAGCTACTGCTAATAGTGGAGACCTTTCAGGGAAAAAAAAGTAAATCTATACCATGTGCAAATGCATTGTAATGTGAAATCAATGAAATAAATGTAGCCAGTAATATCAAACATAAAAACTGGGTAAGTCTGTATGAAAGTAATGTGTTCTGTGTGATTTCTAAAAATAATTTTTGGTGATACCAATTATATTTGATGGCAATACCATGCAGATAAGCAGCTGTGTCAAAATTATCCTCCTGCCCGTGTATCTTTTTAACACATATAGTCTTCCCCACTATAAGAAGTATTTACATACAAGATATGGCACTGTCCATATAAGACTTGACTGTACATCAGCTATGCTACCAAGTAAGCAGGGATGTGGAACTGAAGCTACCTGATAGCAGGCACTTACCTTTGTGCCAGACACATAGAAAACATCTCCCCTAGTTGATGTGCATACTGTATCATTTTCTCTCCAGCCTCTTATGTTTCATGTGTAGCTTTCATCAGGTCCTTGCCACAGGTGGACCATATTATTCCACCTCCCCATACAGTTCTGAGATCTGCAATTCCTCCTAGCTCAGAGGCAGCAGTGTTGAAAAACTGGCAGTGAGACAAGGGTAGAAGATGAAGTATCGACTAGGGAGGCAAACAGTATCAGGAGTAAGACTGGAATGAAAAGGGACCCAGTAAATAAACCACTTGGATATCCACTTATGTTAACCTTGGCCAGCAACCAGGCATCCACCCAGCAACTCTCTTGCTCCTCCTTCTCAACAAGGTGAGGGGAGAAAAAATGATGAAAATACTGCAAGGTTGAGGTAAAGACAAGGAAATTGCTTGCCAGCTGCCATCATAGGCAAAGAAACCTGGGGATCATTAGGCTAATTCATTGCCAATTAAAATAGATTTGGGTAGTGAGAAACAAAGAAAGAAAAAGTAAACAACCCTTTCTCCCTATCCACACCATGCTTTTTTTCCTAGACTCAGCTTCTCTCCTTCATACCTGATTCCCCATCATCCCACCCCAAGCAGTGCAAAGAGTTCAACTGTCCATGATGTGCCCATCACTGGCTGGTGGTCTCACCTGTGTGTGGGTCTAGTGCAAACATGGCTATTTCCGGCACAGGGCAGTCACTGGCTGCTTCTTACTGCATTGTTAAGAAGGTTTTGAACAGATAATAGGCTTGTGCTGGTAACACTTTGCCACCTACACACAATACACACTGGTTTTCTTTAATGTTGTCAACAGCTGAAACCCAGCTGAACAGAGTGGTAGGTGGAAAGAGGTAGGGCATTGTATTGTGTTGCATGGCTCTAACACAGTTTTCTTTCTTTATGGAGAATATCAGCCTATTCTCCCTCACTGAGCTTCACTGTCATTAACACCCATGGTGCGAATCAGCCCCTCAGCAGCCTCATACACACAACTCAGTTTAAAAAGAGTTTAGGAACTCATCATCTGCTTTTTGATTAACCTTACTGTGCCTTTGCAATGAGACCTGTCATTACCATTTCTGTTCCCTGGCACAGAACCCAAAGTGCCATTTGCAAAGATAGTTGTGTCTCAGTCAAGGCAGAGTGAAGCCAGAAAACAACACAAAATAACACCTACAAAGTGCTGAATTTGAGTTTATTATGTGCAACATATGCAGAATCCCCCTGAGTCCTGGAAGATGGAGTCCTCCTAAATCCCTTCTGATTTGGTGCCTCTGCATCCAAGAGCAAATACAAATAACTATTACTTCTTAAATGAACCAGATGAGAATTTCTTGGCTTTAGGGATCTTGAAAAACATACCCTAGCTTTCCCAGTAGAATATATCTATACTGGTTTATTTTTTATTCAATAAGTACTAAAGCAGTGATTTATATTTACAGCATCTGACTATGTAAATTTTTTTAATGAACATGTATTGAGTAGGAAAGCAACACCTATTATTATGAACAGGTTTGCATTGTTGCAAAGCTTTCCCTCTAAGGATTCCAAGCCTGTTTAATTTGCAGTCCCTATAGTTTATCCCTGGGGACCTTCCCCCTGTGTAAACCTGAAGGAGATTGGAGGCTTTGCAGGATTACCTTTGAGACACATGGGCAAATGTACTTAGGACTATGCCTGGATGATTTTGATTTACAAAACTAGGTTGGAAATATTCATCTGTCTCTGGAGGACTGAACAGCAGCTTGTCACTGCTTGTAACACTCCCCTTTCTTTGTAGGGGGTAAATACATTACTTTGGATGTTGCAAGGTGAGCATTTAGAGTGGGAAAATATATTTTGTTTCTTTATAATATGTACATATTCTTACTCTTGGGTGAGCTCCTGGGACAATGTTACTTAATTCTAGTGAAATATGTTTTCAGATTTTTCCCCTTCCAGCTACATCCTTCCCCACACCTCATGTTCACAGGTACTCCTGGTTTGTAGAGTTTAGAAGTCTGTGTACCCTATGCACCGTGAGTTTTCTCCATCCTTCTGGTGCTATGGCTCTGAGTTGTAATCAAACAGTGCAACATGGGAGAGAGGATCTCAGTTCCAGAGATGATGACTTCTGATTCAGGCTAAATCCACCCTGTGTAGGCAATCCAGAAAAAGCATCACCTCCTGGCCTGACTGCCAATACCCTCTAGCTTTCAGGCAATGGTCCTTGTAGAAGGAGAACACTATCTCCTGACTTCAGGATTTGGACACTTTCTACCATTTACACTCTCCTTTTCTTGCAATTCTCTCCAATGAAGATGGCTGTAAAAAAACCAAACCAAAACAAAACAACCCCAAAAAACAACAACAACAAAACCAAACCAAAACAAAACCCCAAACAAACAAAAAAACCACCACAGCTGCTCTTCTACTGAAAGTTTACTAGTTTGATGTCCTTCCTTGCTTTATTGCTGGTGGTTATAAAGACTCTTTTACCATAGCACTGATCTTAGAGATATCCTTTCCTGAAGAGAAGGAACTGCTTATTTGATTCTTTTTAATTTTTCTGGCCTGCCTACACCAAATTTGTTCTAAATATGAAGATTATTACCAACAACATTAGCATATTAATTATTCCTCTGTGAATTCCTAAAATGTTAATTCAACATGTACTGCTAATTAAAGAGGACACAGCCTAGGAAACTAGGCAGAGACTACAGTCTAGTATCCGACAGAGTTTTCTGTTACCTGACAAAAAATTCAGCTTTCACTACTTTTTTTGTTACTGAACTGGAAGGACTGACTGCCTTGACTCACCAACACATAGTGACTTGCTGCAAATAGCTTGGCATCCTCAGGCTTTTTCCTAGTTTTGCCCAAAAATGTGGACTCCTGGATATCACTGTATGCTCTTGTTTCACTCTTTCCAATACTGGCTTGGTTTGGAATCAGGGAAGCAGGGATTATTATCTAGTTATAATGTTTGGATTGTAGATTGGACCTTTAGCAATCATGGACAAACAATTTGACTTTGATTTAACTTGTGTGTCATGTTACATCCCAGTGCACTGGTCTCCAACTCAAAAGCCAGTTTCAGTTTAAAGTATGTTTGTGCTCAAGACACCAATTTCATTTACAAATGCTTTACCAGTGAACTTAGGAGAAGAACCACTACTGCCATGCTGCTGTGAGCTGGCATCGCCTAACCTCCCTTTTACCTTCCTGTTGAGATGTGTCTCAATGTCCAGCAGAGCCAAGCACAATTGCTGGTGGCCTACAGAGCTTCATACTTCAAAAGAGGGAAATTTCCAGAGGCTATAACTTGCATGTCCCTAAGTGTTTCAAGATCTGTGCTGGTCAAAAGGGTAAAAAACACACCTGAGGAGAGGCACAGGCTCAGGTCTGAGACTCAAGGGGCACATATAGCACAGTGTTCAGAGATTTTTGGTTCATGAGTTTTTAACTACTAGGTGCAGAAAATCTATACCTGCTTCTGATCTGATTCCCTTTTTTGGTTAATTATTATGATGGATTCACGTGAATATGTCTCCTTAAGATTTGCTGGTTTACCACCCTGGGTAGCCAGCTAATTTACCAAACTAACAAATTTTGTGAAGAGAACCCCAAACTGCTGTGAGTCTTTTCTGCAAGAAATTGCAGGCACTGGAGAATTTGATTACCAGCTCCATGTAGCAGAAGCTTTCACTGCATAACCTCTCACTCAAAATCTCAAAGCCTGATTAATCAGATTGCAGAGGCAGGTGCATGTTAGAAGCTCTCCAAAGCCTGTTTTATCTCAAAAGATGGACTGACTAGGTTGAAAAATACCATTAATGGAAACAAATAAAGAATCTAATGTACTCCTAAGGAGAGAATGTCCTTTGTAGACTTGAACGGCTGAAGTCTGCAGAAGAGAAGTGAACAAGACCCTTGGCTTCCTGCTCTTGGACAGATACAATTTTTCATAGAATCATACGGTCACTAAGATTGGAAACTACATTTAAAATCTGTGAGTTCAACCACAAAGCATATGACTCTAAGCCATATCTCTCCATGCCATATCTACATGTCTTTTGCATACCTCCAGGGATGTTGACTCAGTCTCTTCCCTGGACAGCAGATCAACACTCCTATCCAATTTGGTGTTGTCTGCAAACTGCCTGACGGTGCACTTGATCCCCTCATCCAGATCATGGATAAAGGGGTTAAAAAGGACCAGGCCCAATACTGAGTCATAAGGAACCGCACTGGTGACTTGATGCAGTCTTACACGTGGTCAGAGTGCAATAAGCCCCTTGAAGATGTATCAAGATGAATCAAGTCTGAGGGTTGACCTGCAGCCTCCCAGAGTGGCTTAATAATAGCAAGACAACTTCTCTGGACTTTGTAAAAGAAAAGGTTTTAATAATGGCAAAAATAACAAGAAGTATCAAACAAAAGAAATATAAATTGAACACAGTGCAGAGAGGACTCTTGCACTGGCTAAGGCAGTCCAAAAAAGCAATTGAGCTTCTCTGTGCTCCTTTTTAAGTACACGATGATCAAGGAGGGACAATAGAAACAGCTGCAGGTTTTGAGAAACATTTCCAAAGCCCAACCAGTGCTGGCACTGGGCCAATGCTGATGAGCAAAGAATGGATAGTTCTAGTACCTCTTTATAAAAGTCAGAGGTAAATCTGAAACCCCTTTTCCTTCTTTGGAAACACCTGGTCAGGTGTGGGAGTGCACTCCTACAATGACCCACTGATGTCTCACCATTCACCCCCACTCTTGGTCCAATCATCCAGACAGATTTTAACCCAGCGAAGAGTGCACCTGTCCAAGCCATGGACAGACAGTTTTTCCAGGACAATGCAGTGGGAAAGGGTGTCAAGGGCTTTAATAAAATCCAGGTAAAAACCATTCATAACCTTTCCTCATGCACTAGGTAGGTCACCTTATCATAGAAAGAGACCAGGTAGGTCAAGCAGGACCTGCTTTTCATAAATCCTTGTGGGCTGGACCTTATCCCCTGGTTGTCTTCCATGTGTCACGTGATGGCACTCAGTATTACCTGCTCCCAGACCTTTCCCAGCTCATTACCTTGGAGTTCCCTGAATTCTGCTTCGAACCTTCGTGTGGAAGGCTGTCACATTTTCTCACATCCTGTCGACTGGGATCTCATCAATTAGCCAGGACTGCTGGTAAACGACAGAAAGTGGCTCAGTGAGCACATCCGCCAGCTCCCTCCATACCGTCAGGTGGATCCCATCTGGCCCCATAGACCTGTACGTGCCTAAGTCTTATGACAGGTAACTGATTGTTTCTCCTTGGTTTATGCTTCATTCTTCATCTCCCAGCTCAGGGGGCTGCGTATCCAGAGAGCAATGGCCTAACTATTCAAGGTGGTGGCAAAAAAGATATAATGTACCTCAGCCTTTTTCTCAGTTTTTGTCATTTGTTTCCCCCCACATGCAAATTTTTCTTACTTTTCTTTTTTTCACTCAAGGTAATGTGAAGTTGTATTTGGACTTCCTGCTAAAGAACTCTGGGATCCTACAATGAGGAGTGTTGTAAAAAGTTCAAGGCACTGTCAGACTGGGAATTATCTAAATCACAGAGAATTAACTAAAGAAGATAAAGCTATTAAACATTCCATAACCCAGTCGTTTCAGGGGAAATGCAGAGAGATAAATATTAATGGAGCTTTTTAGAAGATAGAAGAGTGAAGAAACAAAATACTGATAATATGTCTTTTGCTCCTTAAATAAGAAAAATAGTGTGTCCAAAAAAAAAAAAAATTCCTTTTTTCTTAGACATAAAATTGCAACAATTACATAAAAAATCCCACATGCTTGTTATTCTCTCATAATTCCTAATAGGACTTGAAAGTATGGTTTGAAAGTCTGTATTTTTGGTAAAGATGCAATAATCTTTGCAAATTCATGTCAATGTTACATATTTGATGGAAGGATCCCCAGACTCAATATCATGAGTATATTGCTTTGGCATATGGCTTTGTTTTACAAGAGGAATATTGTTTCCATTGGTCAAACACAGATGGTTTGATGAGAGCAATGGAAAAAACAAGACATGCACGCACAGCTCATGTGAAATTTCAGTTGATGGGAATATGCAACTCTACCAAAAGAACAGAGGACACAGTGAGCAGAATGATATCTGAGCTAATCTGTCAAATAACAATAATTTTCATAAGTGACCACAACAATACTGTAGGTCCCAACCCCCTTATACATACCTTCCCAGCAGAAAAACCATGTAGAACAAATCAAGCAAGCAGAACCGTCAGGGCTACATTACTGCTGCACCTGCTAAAGCAAATGCAGTCCAGTTTTAAAAAGTATGTCTACTACAGTACTGGCTCTCTTTAAATCAGTGTTCATACCCAGGTGTTATTTTGGCCGCAGTCAGTCTTTTACTGGCACTATAGAGATATACCTTTCCAACATAACTCTTACAGTTTGAAATGATGTAAAGAACCCTTATTAACACCTTACGGGCAAGATAATGGCAGTTCTTTGTTTAAGCCATTTATCTGAGTACCACATTCCACTTATGAGGGGGTTTAGCTCCAAAGCTGCCTGAATGCCTCTGTTTATCAATTTCAATATGTAAAAAAAAAGTAAAAAAAAAAAAAAAGACAAAGAAAAAGTACTGTATCTCTTCTCATGAATACAACTGATTTTAAGATCATAGCCAAAGGATATATTTTGAGTCAAAGCTGTGTGCAATCCTGCTGAATGTCATAAACCTCCCTGGCTTTAATGGTTCTTCCAGAGTACCCTTATTTAGCAGCTATGAAAGCATAAGGCAAAGGCACTTATTGGGAAGCAAAGTTTATATCTGGCTCTGTTCAGCTGAAGTGAGCCCTTTGCTCAGCATGGCTAAATTGGTCTCGCTGCATGTTGGCCCCTCTCTGCCTGCTGGCACTGACATTGCTGTGCTCCTTAGTGCTGCTGCAGTTTTGCTGCTCATCCTTCCCCTCCTCCTTCTCCCCTCCCTACAGCACATGGAAGTCAGGAACAGAGAGACCGTAACAGAGGAAATGTTCAACTGCAAATGCCTCTAATCCAGGTTGTAAAAGACACAGAGCAACCAAAATCCAATTTAAGCACGACAGTGAATACAGGTCCTGGAGCATTTTGGAGTCTGTTTCCTTCTCTGCACATGAAATCTCAACAGGCAACCAATTGGCAGTGGCATCAGGGGAAGATTAGCTGGTAAACTGCCTGCTCAAGACAAAGGAAAGGCTGAAAAAATTGTGGTCACATAGCTAACACTCTAATAACTAGCATTTGTAATAGCCTGACAGTACATTTAGGCCCACAGATTACCCTCTGGAGGTACCATACAAGGCTGCCAACACTAAACTTGTTGGCTGCACCTTAGCTTGGCCACAACCCTGAGCAAGAAGACTGTGTATAAGGAACTGACTGTACCTCTGGGATGCATGATGTGGTCCTAATCCTTGTTTGTTCATATGTTTTGTAATCTGCTTTTTGGCCCTACTCCCTGTGCTTCAGCTTGGGGGAAAAGCAGCTAGAAGAGTTTTTTTCCTTTCCTTCTGATATTTGAAGGCAAGGTCGAAAGGCAAGCCATTCCCACAAGGCAGGTTGGAGTGCTTCTTCCTGCAACCCTCTGTCTCAGAATAGGGATGTATCACTTTGAACATAGTCCACCCTTGGAGCACATCTTTTCTGGAACTACAGACAGAGGGAGAATAGCCTCAGCACTTGCAGAATGAGATTCTTTTTAATAATAAGTGAGAGTATGTTAAATTCTGGAATGGAGTTGAGGAATCTGACGATGAAGAGACAAAACTGACACAAAGAGGGAGAAGAATACAGCTAATGTATTCATAATGCAAGACTTGACTATCTCTCCTGGGACAAAATGAACATGAAACTACCCAAAGCAAAAGAAAGAAGCCAATTTGCATGGTAAGAATGGGAAGAGCTAAATGTACAGTAGTGTGTTATACACTTTCAGGGCTCTGGTTGAAGTGTGGTGTGCTGTTTCCATTGGAAGTCACCAATTTCAAGTTCTTTATGGAAGGAAAGGGAAAAAAGAAGTGGCAAAAAAAGAGATATATTTTTTTTTTATTTTCCATCTACAATCCTCAGCTTGCAGATGAACTTTCTTCAGTGACACATGCCCATTCCAGGCCTCACTTTTGCTCCAGGCTGGGAGTAACTTGGCCTCAGATCAAGTAATCAAGTGCACTTTCATTAATTCAGGGCTAAGCTGCCTTGCCATCACTTCTAACCTTGTCCTCTGACACAGAAATATTTCCCCCTCCCCACATGCCTTGGATAGCACAAAGACCTGCCGCTTGGCACCAGGGAGGATTCATAAAATTAGAGTCCATGTTCAATAAGCACAATGGAGTGGAAATGGCCTAGGTATATTAGTAACGCTGCCAATATAGAACTCAAGGAGAACAACAGCTTTATCAACTCTGAAGCAAACAGAAAAAGCTGTCATTAGTGGAAAGGTCATCATGCTGTCAGCAGAGTGAGCAATGTGACAAGTCAAACAGTTTAGCATTTTGAGAATGGTGCCCAGGAGAAGATGACGTGTCTGGCACTCAACAGCGTTGTAGTTGCTGCCTGTGGGCTTCCCACTGTGGTGCTGTCATCACTGCTCCCCCTTTTCCCAAGATGACACCACAAGAGAGGCTTGGAGAAGATGACCAGGATAATGCACCTGGGTGAGACAACTCCAAGATGAGCTTGGCAGCCAAGCACAGCACATTGCCCAGCTAAGGGTACGTTGCTGTGGTACTCGGTAAGGGCATCAGCAATAGCTCACCTCAATGCCATGCCTTTGTATGTGGCAATAGGCCCTTATGCCCACAAGATACCATTTAGACCTACATTAGATCAGTTCATTGCAAATTTCCATTCCAGCTGGGGCTGCAAGCAGGTAAATAGCTGCAAGTGGATAATGCAGAGAGATTCTCCACAGGTCCATCTATACCGTGTCTTGGTGGCAGGTTGAATATGAGTCAGCAGTTTAGGTTTATTGATGAATTAGAAAATTGAAAATATGTTATGGGGATCAATGAATGCATCTATTTCACATAGCTCATTTCTTCTCTCCTAGCCAGTCCCACACAGGCTGTTCTCTCTGGAAATTATAATGCCAGTAAGGGTGACTATGCAATGCATCTGACATCCTGATAGTGCATACTCTCATTAGACAAATCCCAAGGATAACTCAGAAGCTAATGAGAATGATTACAGGTGCATTAACAAGGTCACTGATAAGAATATAGTCACAAATCACCTAATTAGGAGGGGGAAAAATCCAGGCAAGCTCTTTTATATTTCTGTTTTACAAGTGACCCTCTGCAGCCAGCTGCTAGCTATTGCTTCTCTTTCCCCTACCTGTACAGATGTCTGCCAAAATACCTCTCCCATGCCTTGAGGCCTGAGAAAAGAGGAAGGAGCAGAAACTCCTGAACTGTGGCATTTTTGATCCAGTATGGTAAAACTAAATTGAGATTCTGAGAGTATCTCTTCAGGCCTGCTTCTTTTGTACCCTGAAGTGTTGCTCATACCCCCCTACTGCCCTGCCAAATCAGTCTCATTCTGCACTCATTTTGTGTCAAAGGACAGTGATAGGGGTGCGGCACTTACTACACTGAATGCAAACCCCACAGAAATTAAGAGAATTATTAATCAGTTTTTCATAAAATTGAACTTCATTATAAGAGAATTTAGGTCAGTGAAAATCAATTCTGGCACAATTAGGAAATTTTCATTTCTCTGGGTTCTGTTTGCCTGGCTAGAACCAGGACAGAAAATCAGACACACTGGTATTACCACGGGACAGAATAAAATCACATTTAAATCTGATTAAATTAATAGGCTGGAACCTGACACTGACATAATACTGTCATTATACAGGAAATATAAAGTTGACATAATCCATTCCAATTTAATCAAATGCTCTATATTTCTATGATGTCAAAATAAAACCCACATCAAATGCATGAGAACAAAATGTTTCAGTTTAACCAAGAGTTAAACTTGGCTGAATCAGAACCTTTTGAAATGAAAAAAAAAAAAAGTGCTTTTATAAAAGTTTTGATGCTACAAAGAGGTGCAAACTAACAAAATGTCCTGCATCTGCAGCTGTGCTCTTACTACTGCCTTACTGTTAATGGGCAGGAGATTTATTCTACTCCTAATAATGAGAGTGTACCTGTTAAAATATAAACTACTACAAACTGATTCCGTTATGGGTTTATAACACAAATAATTTGTAAAATTGCAATAATGTAGTCTATATATAGTTACAATAATATGTATGTACAAATATAGACTCCTATAAATACTGAACACACATATTTATAATAGTTGCAGAAATCCTAGACCAAAATTCTTACATAAGTTACATTGGCTGTGTTTATATAAAAGCAGAATAAATATGCTGACTCTAGGAGAGGACAAAGGCTTGAAAGCAGAGATATGGAACCACAACATGGCCTTAAGATAGAAATTTATTCTCCTCTCTATTAATTCACTAAATCCTGCTTACTCCTGCTCTATACATCAAATTTCCCTACTTTCCCCATCTAGTGAGGCAACTTCATTCTCTGCTGGCACTTTCAAGGTTACTTTCTGCCTGAACAAATGATACCCATGCTGTCTTTTCCTGACTTCGACAGAAATCATCTTGTCCTTCATAATCTATGTGCAAATGTGTGAGCTCTAATAAATAACAGCACTGCTCATTGAGCCAGCGTCCTTCACAGGAGCACTTTCCAATCCAGCAAAATTAACAACAACATCAAACAAAACCCTTGCCAGCTGGGATATAAAAGCTAAACCACACACTGACTGCCTGATAGGAAAAGAAATCGAGGTAAGGAATAAATGTGAAAAATTTATTCATACATTTCTGAAAAAAAATTAAGTGGAGATCTTTTGTAGCCTGGTAGCAAACTGCACAGGAAGCCATGCTGGAATACAATCTTTTTTGGGTGCCCTGGGTCCATCCCCCTACCCACACAGGCTCAGGGCAACACATGCTGACTTATTGGTGGCAGGGAGTTTCCCTGAGGGAACAGAGGTTATTTCATCCTCTGGGTACTCAGGGAAGCACAGATACTGTCCTGAAATATTAAGGTAAATCTTGCTCTCATGCAGTTTTTAATCCTCACCTAGAAGGCAGGGAGGGGAAAGGAGCAGGGACAATGCCCAGAGCAGACGCATAAGGAGCCAGTTGCTGAGTCTGCTCAGAACCACGGGAGTGGACTGGTAAGACTTTCAGCACCCTCTCTAAGGTGACTTGGTGGTGCTCAGCTTGGTATTGGTACCCCAGAGGCTTAGGCAGACAAGAGCTCTGAGGACCTGTAAGTGCACTCAGCAGCTCCTCCATATTTTAGGTCTGACGCTGCTGCTGGCTGCAACAGAGCTTTAAAACAGTAGGGAAAGGAAGCTAAAAGCTAGCAAGAAGTTACCAATTCAATGTTAGCACTACTTCAGAGCCAAAGCTCCAATTGAAATCAAAACAAATCAGTAGTCTAAGAAGAAACCTGTGTATTTTCCATTTTCAAAGATCTCTATGCCTCTTGGATGAACAGGACATTTAAATTACCAGGTGCATTAGTTAGCTGGAAAGACTGTAGGACCAAAGATTACCTTTAGAAAAATGCCGAGTGCCACAGGTAGTGCTGCTCAGAGCTGCAGTGGGTCAGTGGAGTCTCAGCAGCCAGAATTCTCCACTGCAGCAAACATTTTGGTGATAAAAGAATTAACAAGCCAGCCAGCACAAGACCCTGAGTAAAGCCCATCAAAAAGCAGTACTCAAAGGGAAATACAAATGAACACCAGCTTGAGAGAGCACAAAACATAATATAACAAACCACAGACAATCCTGAGTGTATTTTGGTGCTAGTCTTGAATGTCCCTCTCTCCACTCCCACTGACATCAAAAAATTAGACAAGATTTAAAAGCTGTAAAAAACACATTCCAAACCTGTGACCCAGCTTTTCCAGCCAGTGCCCCGGCCCCAGCAGCAGCTGCTGGCCAAGGGCATGCACCCGTAGGGGCAGGGAGGGGAGGACAGGGGGATGGAGGAGGCAGCTGGAGGGGCCCTGCCATTTTCAGGGAGTACAGCAGCAGCAGCTTGCTTGGCAGACTCTAAGACACAAGGCATATGCATACACAATTCTGCATATGATTATTTCTTGTTCAAATTAAAAGATGAAATAAAGTAGGAAGCTCATCAGCACAGAATAAGACAAAAAGTGAGCAATCATGCCTGACAGCCACAGGTTTGTGTAAACTTTATGAACTTGCTCTGAGCTACCTGTGGAGGTTTGCACCCACGTCCCTTCATCGTTACCATGCCGCTCCCATCTGACTTAATTTCTGGAGGCCTCATTTATGCTCTGTAGTTTTAAAGAAAACTGAAGCATATTTAGAGGATGGGGTTCCTACCGATTTTGTTAAAAGGCCAAACACTATATTTTGGGGTTTGGAAAAAGCACCACTGTATACTGGAAAATTCAGACTCCAATCTCTATTCTTTCCTCTCGTTATGAAAGTTAGCGTATGTGTCTTGGTGCATTCTATAAGAGCTGCGTAATCAAAGCTTTTTGCCTGGTTTAAGAACACAGATGTCTAAGTCAAACAAAAAGTCTTCTTGGTGCTTTTTTTTTGGTTGTTGTTGTTTTTTGGTTTTTGTTTTTTCTTTTTTAACATAGATGTTTTAAACAATGCTACCTGTAAGACTGAGATAAGTAAGACCTCTGTCTTGCAGCTGGCATACAACAGAAATTATAGATTCTGATTCAATCTGTTAGTCCAACTTGCCTGATTCTAGCTAATCAAGTAGAAAAACTCCAGTAATTATAAAAGGTTGCAGTTAGAGCAACAGTTCTTCCAACTTACTATCTTCTCTCTTCCTGAAACAGTCACTTATTTATTCTAACATATACCTTACAATTTAAAAGAAAAGATATTAATTTCTCCCGAATCTGAAGAAAAATATATTGTACGTTGACAAACCCTTTGCCAGCAGGGACAAATTCAGATGGCACATTAACCCTAGGCCTGCAAAACACTGTTTAAAAAAGGGGATGTAATGTTCTTCATGTGTGAAAAACACCCTATTCTTCAAACTGAATCACATCTATTTTCACAGACAGGTCAATATTTTATCTTGATTTGCCATATTTAGTGTTCCCAGAATGAAAGTGGGTAAAATAGAAAATCTCCTAATTGTCACAGATTCTGTGTGAAGCCACAATGCCTGTATGTCACCTTGAAAAGCAGCTTATCCAGTACAAGAGACTTGCATTCACAAATTAATGTAAATTATGTGAAAGCACCAAGGAGTGGAACACAGGGCTATTATTCACTGAAATGAGTGACTCACAGTATTGCTGCTGGAGTAGAGCTCAGAAAAAAATCCCTACTCTTCAAAATCCCAGCTTTGGTTTCATTTTACAAAAAACTGTAATTCCATTTTCTAATGAAAATAGATTTGGCCTTCACTTCATTGGTCTCACCGTATTAAAAATTGATCAAATACAATTTAAAATAATATTTTATTCCTTTTTGCCCCATGGCCTTTCCTTTTTGAAGGTAGCTGCACTGGGGTGTTGCTTGCAACAGCAGTGTCCTGCAGGCACTGACCCATCCAGGCTGTCAGGAGCACCGTGATGTGATGGTAGAGCTCCTGCTGGCTGTGAGGGCTGTGGGAAGGGCCCCACACTCATTTTGTAATTCTGTGGCAGAACATGTGTGGGTTTGTCCTGATGTCATCTTGCCTGGCGGGAACAGTTTGCTGTGAGCTCCCTGCCCTGAGGAATGCACAGTTCCCAGCTGTAGTGGTTTCACATTCACCAAATTTGTTTTGTTAAATGTAGTGTAGTGGTCTATCTTTCTACTATGGGATAGGATTAGAAGAAAAGCAAAACAGGCTCATTGTAAAGATAGAAGCAGCTAGATTTATTAACACACACTAAAGGACAAACAAAAGAAATCCATTAAACCTTTTTAAAAGCACTCCGCTCCCCCCTATCAACAGTTCACTTTTCCATGAAACAATGTAAAGAGACAGAAAATCAGAACTCTAAGTTAGTACCACTTGTAAAATAGTCTTTCATTCAGTCTTTGAGAGAGACAAGTCCCTCCTGATTTTGTTCTGGAAACTTTCCACAAGAGACACAGTCTGTTTGTGGCTTCCAGCTCCCACAAAAGCAGCCTGCCTGAGAATCAGCATCTGTGAGCCTCCCAAAATGTAGCTTTTCCCATGACTACACATGGGCTGTGGACTTACA
>WBMY01004607.1:42953-58851 GCA_013397315.1 Donacobius atricapilla
CTGGCTGTCAGTTTTAAAGCATATCACTAATTGGTTGTTACCATTCATGCCAAACCAATACACCAGTCCATGAGGCATCTTATGGGTTTTTGGGCTAGCCTCCTTCACCCCAGTGCATGACAAAATGAGTATCCAGATGAGCTCAGCCTGGAGGTTCCCAGCACTGCACAGGACTTTGTCCGCTGAGCACCAAGCTCAAAGTTTGTCCAACACAATCTGCATGTTGGAAAAGCTCTTCCCAGCACCAGGTCTCCAGCCAGTCAGGTGTGTCATCCAGGGAGCTCATGAACCAAGGTTTCTTTGGTCTAACCCTATTCTAATTCCCCATGGTACATATTTCCCCCCCCCCCACCAGATTAATTTTATCTTTTTCCCGGAATAATAAACAGTGGGAAAATGCCCTGGTCACAGTTAAGTTATGGTCTGCAAATGTTCTGTTATTCGTGTTCCATTGTCACTTATGTGACAATGTCTTGGAGCTTCACGAATGTATACAGCACTCAGAAGCTGCAGGCAGTTTTCTTCCCTCTTCTGCTTAGAAATTCCCTAACAGCTGGTGAAGTCCCACCTTGTCTACTGTGTTCTTTGGGCCCCTCACTGCTAAAAGGACATTGATGTATTGCTCTGTGTCCAGAGAAGGGCAAGGAAGATGGTGAAGGGTCTGGAGCACAAGTCCTATGAGGAGCAGCTGAGGGAGCTGGGGTTGTTTATCCTGGAGAAAAGGAGGCTAAGGTGAAACTGCATTGCCCTCTATAATTACCTGAAGGGAGGCTGTAGTGAGGTGGGGGTCAGGCTTTTCTGTCATGTCTCAAGTGGAAGGATGTGGGGAAATGGCCTTCAGCTGTGTCAGGAAAGGTTCAGATTAGATTAAGAAAAATTAATATTCACTGGAAGAGCAGTCAGGCATTGGAATAACTTGCCTGGGGAGATGGTGGGGTCACTGTGGAACAGAACGGGTGTCTGGATGAGGCACTTGGAGATATGGTTTAGAGGTGATCATGATGATGTTGGATTGACTGTTGGACAAGACGATCTTGAAGGTTTCTTACACCCTTGATGATTCTGTGAAAGACACACTGTTTTCTTTCAAGTTGGAGACAGAATTTAACTGCAAATGAGACAGACTTTATTAAGCATGATTTGTCATGCTCTTGTAAAAATCCAAAGTTCTATATCAGCAAAAATTTAAAGTCTATCCATACTTGTAGCTTATGCCATCAACAAGAAACATCTACATGTTGCTCTCAGTCTTAAATACTTCTACCCTTATTTTAGGATTCATATCCTAAGGCTATCCACAGCCTATTCATGGAGTAGCTATAGATCAGCCTCTGACTTTGTCTCCTTTTTTAAATTTTTTTTTTCCTCTAGAGTAGGCCTTGCCTCTGCTCTTGCACTTGGACATGTCAATTTTGGGTCAACAAGCTTTTTTTTTTTTGTTAACTCTTACCAACTGCACAGCATTTTTGTGCCTCATTAGATCTTCCATCTGGCCACCCTTTTAAATTTCTGTGTTCATATATAATTTTACTTAATATGATTCAGCCATGAAAAGGAATTTTACAGTATAATCTATAAGATAGATATTTCACAAAATAAAAAGCTGAAATGCATTTCTCAGGAAACAAAAAATATGTTCAAAGATGGTATGGTGTCTATTTAAGTTATTTGCCATTTTTAAAATGCTTTTTCCTCTGCTGCAAAAACTTCACCCACTCTTGTATTCCAGCCCACGGCCACTGTGAATAGTTTGGAGCACCCACACACGTGTTCAACTTCCACAGGTCTAATCACAGAGTCCTTTTCACAGTGATTTTCAAATCAACATAGATGGAAAAAAATAACAAAAAATTAAAAATCAAGGTCGATTCAAAGTCCTGAAAATTTGCAGGTGGTTCTGCAGAAGATGAATCAGGCTTGACCAGGAGATAAGCACTGTCACAGGGATGTCGTGCTGTACCTGCCTCCCTGCCAACATTTGATGGCACTTTCCAGTCTTTGATCTTTGTGCACAAATCCCTGTGATATTGCTGTGAACAGCTGACATCCACAAATTAGGCTTGTTATTTCTTTTTTATACCCTGAACTGTCTTATCTTTTTACCAATGAATGTAATTTCAGACAAATCAGTCTGAAAAGCAATGGCAGTCACTCTCTTGCACAGTGGGAGGAGAAATGAAAGATAAGATCTTTTTTCTCCTATCTGTCTTTAAAATGACCATGAAAAAAAGCCTCTGAAATTAGTTGAATGAATCTTGGCACTTCTTTCTTGGCTGAGATCATAATTTCATGGTTAATTATTCTGTATCTAAATTCTCTCTGGTTGCAGCTTCCATGAACTTTTATTGCTTTAGCAATATTCCTGGTTTTCAAAAGTCTCAGTTTCTGTTAATCAAGGCAGCAATACCTGTACTCAGGACAATGTCTTGGCTCAGCTTTGGACTAAGTTCAAGGTTTCTTTTAAGCATACATGACAGCAAGTGGGGTTAACATATCTTTTCTAGTTGCATTGTAGCTATTGAGCAGCATTAGTGCAGGAACAAATGAATTTCTGTTTCTCTTAAGGGCTACAGTAACTTAAAATCTGAGGAACAAGTTTGGGAGGCATCTGTCTCCTCTTTGTCCATCACACCGCCAGCTGGGCTTTGCCATTCCTAAAATACCTTTTTCTCCTCTATTGACTGGAAATGCAAATTCAAAATTTTGTGCAAAATAGAATTAAATACCCAGTCTGGGATAGTGAAAGTGTCAGTTTTTCCCTTTATTGTATTTCAGATACGTAATATATGCAGTAATTTTTTTTTTTTTTAAGTAAAAAGTGCCTAGTAGACCTGTGATTTTAAGCTGCGTGTCTCTAAAACATTGCAAGGAGAAACTTATATTTTCATGTGAGTACTAATGAATAGATGTCAAAACCCACTTTGCACAACAGCTAACAATACAAATGCTTCCCACCCCAGATTGATTTTGCTTTTGAATTCCAGTTCAGTGAACAAGAAAAAAAATTTTAAGTCCAGTGATTTTCCCCTTGCCTCATTTAGAAGCGTTTTTCTCCTTGGCATTACTATTGGCTGTGTTGTTTCAATGGAGGAAAAAAAATTGACGGTGTGGAGACAATAATACCAGGTATCTGGGACAAGATCTTGCTCTTGAATGTTCCTCAGGAAGGGCTCTTATAATTTCAGGTGGATTCAGCTCCTGGCTGAATGTGGATTTGACTGAAGGCCTGTGTGGCCACAGGTGCCCCTTGACCTTCAGGTGGCTTTCTGACAGCTGCTGTCCTACAGCTATTTTTGCATTTACAAGGACCACAGATAAGTAGTCACAGACTGATGTCCCCCCAGTGGAGGCAGCTCCCATTCATCCTTGACTTTGGAGAAAGCTGAGGGCACTCCATGCGCTGTAGGTTCAGAAAGTTAATCAGCTTTCTGCATGATTTACTAGAGAATATGTTTATCAGCACTAGACACTGTCCCTACCGTGCACACTCCTGCAAGCATTTGTGTAAGAGCTCCTTGGTCGCTTGTCAGGCGCCAGCAGAGATTGTTTTGACAACACAGCTATTCATGATGATTCCCCCCAACGGAAACATTTCACAGCAAAGTTATTCACGCTCTGGGTAAGATTTCTGAGCACAACCAGTGCGCGCAGCGGCTGCTACTCGAACCACTGAGAAGCTGTTCACTGACTGACAAGAAATGAGTAACTTGGGTCAAAGTGCGGCACCGCAGCAGGGCAGAGTAGAGAACTGAAACTGGGCATTGTCCTCTTAGGTGAGTTTTCTAACCATTGGGCAGCTGGCAAAGAAATATTTTCAATTTTTGGAGCTAAATTTGCAGGTTTCTAGACAGACAGAACAGGAAATATCTTGAAACTAATATAACATTTTTGTCATGGGATGAGGTAGCCTGTTTTTGTACAGTCTGTACATCAGAAAACTGCTGTTCAGGTGATAGGGAAACATACTACATTACTAATATGACCATGACAAACACAGCCCAAGACTGATACACTAGCCTAGGAGCACAAATATTAGGATGTCCAGTAGACCAAACAAACTCATGCTGGGACACACAGATGTGCTGCCTGAGGATGCACCTTCTCACCATGTAACTCCCCACCAGTCTCTGAACAAGCTTCTTCTTTTTTCTTTCTATATGAAAATAGTAGCTTTTTTAAGGTAATGTGGTAGACAATTTGGCATTTTATAATCATAGGCATCTTCAGAGAGCAAATAAACATCAACATCTCTGTACTCCACATCAAAAAGTAAACCCGCTCCAAGATAACAGAGCCAGTCACAAATAGTTATAATGACAGTAAAATAGCCATAAATGAATATTATGGAAACTAAAGGTTTCTAACTATTAAAATGGCAAAATTCTGGAGCAGGTCTGCAGAGACACTCAGACTAGAGAAAAATTAAGTAAATGAACAAAAAAAAAGCCCAGCCAAATAAACGATTGTTAGGCTATCAAACTTCATAAAGTTAACAAACCATGGCCCTTAGTACCACAGAACTCATCCTTTTTTTGGGTATGTTTTGACCAACCTCCTTTACTGTCCTTGGAAATAAGCAAAATCCTAGTTATTTCTCAATATTATTTGCTTTTCCATCATTTTCTTCTTTTTACTTTAGGCAATAAAGATGGATAAATAAGTATTGCTGGCATCAGGTACAGGCATGGCGTTAAAAGTCAAGGTAATACAGAGAATGAACAATTTAAAAAAGCTGTCAAGAAAAATCATTCTTAGAAAAGGGAGGATGAGTATTCAAAACAAAAACTAAAACTTTTCTTTTTGACAGTTATATTGAAAAATGCTATTTATTTTTTCTTACTTTCTTCTCCTTGAAGATCTGTATATTGGGGACCCTAACGAAAATTAACTACTGGAGAAGACTCATCTGGGTTGTTTTGATACGGAGTGAAATATTCCCAGTGCAGGAAGGCACTTCCCCAAGGAACAGCCATGCAGGAGACCTTGCCAAGGCAGATGCAAGTGACCAGTTCATGGGTTTCCAATGTTATCCTAATCAGAGAGTCACTTGAGGAATACCTACATAACAAGGCAGACAGATGCAAAAGAAGCTTTGCCATTGGTACCATTCATGATCCTTGGGAGACAGAAAATATGTAGCAGGGAATCCATAAATTTTCCTGTGTGTAGGGTTCATGTGTTCAGTGTTTAAGCAGCACTAAGCTGGAGAGGAGGTTGTTTTCGGTGCTGCAGAGTATCTGAGAGAATGCTGGCTTGCTGAGTTGCTGATCTAGTTCTTACAAACAGAAATTATTTTCCCGTGTGCGCAGATTTCGGGCTCTTCTTTTCTTTCCTCATGAGCACACAGATGTACATGTCATCGTTGAAAGGCAACCAAGAAACATGAGGTGAGAAAAATACAGCTGATAACTTTTAAGTCTCTTCCCTTATTCTGTCAAAGGAAAAACTCACTCAGCCAAGTAAGGGAACTGATAAACCTTTGAGGCAGCCTAATTCATTCAGCCCATCAAAAAGCCGAGAGATACACACACAGCCCCATTCATCCTGGTAGCCTTGCTGTACATTAATAAGAAATGTATTCACCCTTTCAGGGGCTCTCAGTACATCCTTTCATTTTGGACAGTGCTTCATTCACCTTCTCCTGAAGTGCTTCTTTCCAGTAACATCAACCTAGGAGGCCACTAGCCCTGCATACTTGATAATTTCCAATTAAAACACTAACATCTGCATCGTATAGGAGGAAAAAATGCTGGAAGACTAAGGAGGCCAATTTCTAAGTTTAGCTATCAGAGGTGAATGTAACCTAATTTAAATGTGATGAAATTAGACCATTTGCCCTAATTTTCATGCATTTAGCATTATCTTAAGAGTACTGATGAGGATAGACTGAACACCTGAGAGCAGCTGGCAGGCAGCATGGTCACATTCAAGGTTTGATTTCAGATGGAAAGATAGAGTTATAAAAATGAGGGATAAAGGAAGGCTATCTGGCTCTCCAGCTTGTTTGGGAACAGGAGAATGCCAGCATCCTCCCTTCAAAATCACATTGATTTCTTCTTTTGCTTGCTCTGCCTGTGTATTGAAATAAACTCAATACTATTTATTGTTTTAGGGGTAAGGGTTGCTCTTTGAGAGGTGTTGGTGGGAAAATTGGGATGTGGGGGATTCTTTGCTTGCATTTTACTTTTTAACTAAATGGAGGTAGAAAGAGGAAAGCATTGCTCCTTGAGTCAGTATATAAGTAGCGAAGACACTACTACTTCCATCTATTGGTAGAAAAGTAAAAATTATTTTACTTACTTTCCAAAGACAGGAATTACAAGAATTTCTAGTGCCATCTATGAGTCAACACAGAGAATTGCCAGTATTCCTATGCCTTGTTCTACACACACATGCACACACAGACTCACACAGATATATAAAATATAAAAATGCACATTGCTCATCTTGCCTTCTCTAAGTCCACACAAGATCTTTGTGAATAAAATCGTTTTGCAGCTATTTAATACACACGCATGAATAAATCCAGTTGGAGTTAGCAAAACTTTAAAATTCAACCCCATAGTCTAAGGTACCATCCAAACCAGCTGACATTCAATCTGTCCTCACCATGCAAAGTTCTTAAAGGAAAGCCTAGAGGAGATGCCTGAGCTCAAGTCTCTTAACTTCTTAAATGGCAACAATCCAGGGTCAAAGTCTGCATTTGACCCATACCACACTGAAGATAATCATCTTCCCACCACCCCTGCTGTAGTTCAGGTTTTTTTTTAAATACATCCAAATTCAAAACAAGCTGAAAACAGCAAGATTCAAAATCCAGTTGTTGTCCTTCACTCACCCTTGAAAAGACAAGCATGATCCACCTGGAATTCCCCCCTGGGTCTTACTGGGAAGCAATTTAAAACCTCAGAATTATAATTATCTTTTTCTGATACTCTATAGGTTGAATTTAAAATGCTTTTGAATACTCATCATCAGAGACTGTCAGAAGAAGGGATGTGGGAAATCACGTACTGTAATATTTCCTTTTTGGATGTTCCCAGATGTATCAATTTCAAAAAGTGCAACTTATGCCTGGGAGAGACTTTCTATTTTATTTCTCCTCACCCATATCTCAGGCTGTTTCCTGGGGTTTTTCTCTCCAAAGAGGACAGGAGCAAAGAGAAGTGGCAATCCAGAAAATAAAGAATGGTTATATTGGATTCCACATGAGAAAAACATTGAGAAAAGGACTACAACATATCTTGAAAAACACATTACTTTCCCCTGGGGAAAAATTTAGGAGTTCACATTAAGGCAATATTCATTTGTAGAACCTTCTTAACACAAATTTGCAACATTAAGTATCATAAAGGCTGTCACAAAAAGTGTAACACCAAGAAAATATTTCCTGTTTTTTGTCTAGTATTGTTAACCAGAGCAGAGCCCCTCACCAAGCAGAGGGTGTGAGATCAGCTCAGGACCAGCACCGCCTCTCAGCTCTCTGCAGGGGTGTTCCTTGTGCAGCAATACAGACAATGTAGGCACTTCCATTACAAGTTGCCACACCCACATTGCCCTAGGTCAAGTCAGTACAGCCACCCGGGCCAAGTGATATCCTGGGTTTTCATATGGAAATAGTTATGCTGTGGAGAGATGTACACTGAAGTAAATATTGCAACATCCGCTCTGGTTATGTCGTTATTTTTTGGTTTGTGGGGACTGTTCACAGAAAAATCTTGTGGAGTATGGCACAATTTCTACGTTAAACAGTAAAGAATCTATATTGTTTGTTTTGTGCTTCCTTCAGTTTGTCTTGAAAGCAAGAGACTCTCAAAGGAGACTTTCATTAGCTGGGGACTTGCATTTTCTTGACATCAGGTTCATGGTAGTAATACAGCTAAAAATGGATTACCAAAGGAGCACTTAGACCAAAAAATGTCCTCCAGAAACAGAATGCCAGCAAGAAAGGTAAATAACAGTACATTTCTCATCACTGGCAGGCATCAATGGAAAATGTGGCAGGAATAGAGGTGGATGTTACATCCGTTGTATTTTCACCTAAGTATTTTTCCTCTGAATAAGAATATTTTATGTTAGTTTAAGAATGACATCTGATTTATAGTAGACCTATACTTCAGTAGACTGAACTAGGGACCATTGTGGGCTCAACATTTTCTGAGTCTGAATTTTTTGCTTGCTAACTATTGCTAGCTCCTTTCCCAAGGGAAAGTTGTCAACAGTTTTCTCCCTTCAAAACATCTCTCTCTGTTTCTCAAAACAGGTTAAGTAAACAGCGTTCCCTTTCCCATAACAACTGTCCCCAAGTGTTGTTTCTTATTACTTAACCAATGGAGAGAAGTGTCAGTCTGATGGACCAATAATATACCTTTTTAGCCCAGCATGTTATAAAAGAAACTGTTAGAATTATGAATAAAGCCTTCTTTCTCTTCTGACAACTATATGGGGTCAATCTATTTTCATGTCCTACAGTGACAGATCATTTTCCAGAATCAAGCACAAAGGTGAGATAAAAATTGAACTCCAGAATTTTTAAGTTAATATGTTTTAGTTCAGAGAATGTGGATGTACAAAAACATAAAGATACACACATTTGGTTTTCGGTAACCAAATGTCAGCAAATAACTAAGAAGGGCATGGTACAGCAGAGTCCTTGACTGACACCCCTGTTTCAAAGCAGGCATAACTTGGTGAGTAAATTTATAAGAATTCTACCTGGGATTCTGGCATAACATCATAAAAAACACTCTGTCTTGCTCTGATCTTTCTCTTGTCCTTATAATCCTTCAAACTCTGTGACATTTGTATGTTTCCAGAGTGTATGTACCTAGATTTTGTCTTTATTCCATCACATGGAAGATCAGTTGGGAAAGTGTGCAAGTACTCCTGTCACTGGGTCTCGGGTTTCCTTGCTCCAGGGTCCAGTCCTGGCTAGCGCCAGACCCCGGTGAGTTACCCTGATAATGGGCTGAAGATAAAAGACAGAGGTGCTCCTTTGTCTTTCCCGGACCATGGTCCCTCTTTACTGGAGAATCCAAATTCCAGGAGGAAGAGAAAGAGACTGAAATCCACGAAACTGGGGGTTTTAAGCCCAGGGAAAAAGGGTAGAGAGGGGGAGGAGCCACAACCAATGGGAAACGACCTGGATGGGGGGAGGGAAAGGATACATCATGTGCGAAATATAATAAGACTTTTTCGTGTGTAGATATGATAAACCACCCAGTGCAATATAATAACAAAAATTAACTATTTTAGTGTACTACAACAATTGGGCTTTCTACCCACGCCTAAAGCATAAAGTTCTAACAAATCCATGTGTGTCAGTAATTAAAACATAACTGCAGATAAGTATTTTCCCTACACAGAGACACTATGGCATGCCTCATCTTTCTCTAAGCCATTTATTACAAGACAGCAAAATTTTGAATTCTTGACCCAGGATTTATCTATTTCCGCACCTCAAGAGTCTGTGTAGAAACACAGTGAGAAGTAATGGCACAACTGCTTGTAAATTTATCATGGGACACATTACTGCAATTTCAGCACATTTCCAAGCAATAAATAGGTTTTTAACAAAGGTCTTTTATCTGATCTGGTTGCCTGAGGAATTACCTTTCTTTCTGTAAGATACCACCATGAAAAAGATGAAGTCTAGTTCCCCAAGTGGAAGAGAACAAGAAGAGCTTCAATTTTCTAATTCACATTACTAGGCTAGATTTTATTTTTCTAACTGTTGATAAGACTTGGTTGGGGTTTGGGATTTCTGGTTTTGTTGGTTTTATTTTTGTTTGTTTTTGTTTGTTTTTGGTTTTGTTTTATGGGTTTTTTGCAGAGTTTGGTTTGGATTTTTGTTTTTTTTCCCTTGGTGTTGGGCTTTTTGGGGGGGGGCTTAGGAGAGGAAGAAAGGATACACTTTGATATATTAACAGAAATATGGCTATGTGGTAATTTCATGTTATAGTTTACATACAGCTATTTGTGTGGTTGTTAAACTTCATAAATAAAACTAACAAGAAAACAGATGATTAAACAAAACAAAAAATAACAAACCTATTTGAAAAAAGCCAGGAGAGTCCTTCAGAAAATACATTTGCAGGCAGTGGGCAGTGACTACCATGCATATTTCTTCGCAGGAACTGAGCCCAGAAGATGCCGTTTGGTTTTGCCCTTGAAAGTAATGCATAAAGGGAAGAAAACTCCAATTAACTAGAAAGCAGAAAGACAAGTTTTTAGAAAATTCTTCTGAGAGTTATGAAAAGAGATCCTTATTTTTCTCTGCTTTATTACTACGCACTGCCTGCATTGATGTAGATATAACAAAATTGAGAGGAAACACAAATCTCTACTAAAAGAAACCAGCAATACAGAGCAAATCAAATTAACACCTTTTGTCAAAAACAAAGACATTAGGGGGGTAGTTTGTTTTGGCTTTCTCAATAAAAATATAATAGTCCTTTCATATTATAACCTGGGCATAAAATGTTTAAGCATAAATTGTGAAAATGCATCCACAAAGTAATGAAATCACCCCCAAACTTCACAGAGCAGGTTTCATACAAAAGGTCTTCTTTGGAGTCAAACTGGAGCTTTTTTCCCCACTTCATTTTATAGTAAAAAAACCCAACCAAACAAAAAGAAGATGCAAGAGAATTATTTTTCCCCTCCATATTTTTAGTTTAGATATCAATTTCATCCCCCTTCCCACTCAACTTCCTTGCTCAGCTCTACTTTTAATCTTTTGTTTTTAAAACAAAGGGGGAAATAAGAAGAGAACTTGAAAAATCATGCAAAATAAGGTTATCTAATTTACAAATGCAAACAGTCATATTTAGAATCCTGGAATTGACCAGCATATCAATTTGTTCTTGACATTGAAGTTAGAATGTGAAAGAAGGGTACCTCTCCCACTTGCTTGAGATTCAAATGTGTCATAACTCTGTACATGTCTTTCCTCTGCTCAGGCTGAAAAGGATGAGCAAGAGTAGTCCTATGAGTCACTGTCTTTCCTGGAGAGCCTTCAACCATGGCATTTTAAAGGTAGTAGTTTTGTTAATTCAACCACAGGAGTGTTTGCCTTCAGCCACTAATGATAGCAGAACGAGTCATTCCTTTCCTATTTTAGGAAATCCACCTTTCGCATCTTCAATGGAGTCGGGTTTGGGGAGGAAGTTTGACCAGTCTGTACCAATTTCTCCCCAGTTTCATATCCTTGACTGCTCAGCTGGTTTGCTGTTCTGGGCATGGGATAATAACCTAGTGCCTGGTAAATCACTGGTGCCTGCTGGCTCTGCTGTGGTATTTCCATGGCCCAAAGCAGTTTGTGTGGCAAGGCCTGGAATACAGCAGTGGGGTACTCACGAGAGTACAGCTCGTTGCCATGCTTGTGCCATGAAAATCCCTAAAAGTTAAGATCCCTACACCCATACATGGACTCATGACAGGAATGGACTAAAAAAGCCTACTGGAATAAGTCAGAATGACCTTATTATTTTTACCAATATAGAGTTAACAATCATTTGCACTAGTTGCAAAACTGGCCTCTCGTGTAATGGATGACACAACAGAGCTGCTGGGGAGGAAGAATAGATATGTCCTCCCACTTTATGAAGAAGCTCCACTCTTTAAAATGCTCAACAGATAGAGGTGACTCCTAAGAAGACAACACACATCATGTTCAAAGATCTCAGATATTCCACTGGTAGGTGATCATTTTATTTTATCTTCAGCTGTCAGTATTAGTCATTTGTAATGCTAAGTAAGGTTGCATCATTTGCTTTCCTTGGATGTAAGGAATGGGAAGTTTTGCACAGGTCTGCACAAAATTTTGCTACAAGCTCTCCAGTAATTCTCAAGGTACGCTTTGAATTTATAAAGCTTTTCTACATCTAAGGACTAGGAGTGTGCTCCTCTCTGAAACAGGTTTGATTTATTCCCATGGCTGGTGCAGCTGAAAGAAGAGAACCAGCAGCAAATACCTCCATGCAGCTCCATTTGTAGTATATTAAAAGTTTGCTAGTTGTTTTCCCCCTGTAAACATATTCCAAACAATAAAACAGAAGTTTTCAGGATATAAGTCTCTTTACTGCTAGTACAGCACTTAGAAGTTGGAGTTGGATCTGTCTGTCATTAATATCATCTCCAAGGGCTGTGAGAGCTGATTTTAAGAGATGTCTGGCACTCCTGCAACAGAAACTAATGCTGGGATGACTTCTTGGAGTCACCATCCTCAAATGTTTCCCTTCCACAACCCTTTAATGTGACAGAATAGACAGCAAAACCTTTCATTGCAGCAACTTCTGGCTTCAGCACTGCTATCTCAGCAGGATATGGAGACAAGATAAAAAAGCCAGCAGTGACTTTGCCTGTAGATGGGTCAGAGAAAATTTTCATGAGAACAACTTTCATTTCATCTGTAAGTTGAAGTTCAGTGACTGCAGTGCAGTCAGGTCCCAAGCTATTACAGGTGTAAGTAAACAGCTCAGAAATTAATATATAGCAGCGATAATCTGTGGGGTTTTTTTCTTTTTGTGTCTTTTTTGGGTTTTTTGGTGGGATTTTTGTGGGGTTTTTTTTGTTCTGTTTTGGGGGTTTTGTTGTTTGTTTTTTTTTTTTTTTTTTAACTTACTTTATACTTGGCATTTAGATGAAAAAGGATTTGTGAATGTGTCTTTGCAGATACATGACACTGGTTGGGCTCCTGCTCCAAGTATAGTACATTTTTCCTGTGATTTAATCCTTATGAGGGGCAGCAAAATAAAATTTAATTTTAAAAGTTTATAAGACCTGCCACCACTTTTTCCTTGATCCATCCAGAAAAATCATGGTACAGCAACCACCACTGCACTGAAATGACACAGAGCAACACAGGACTGGCCCAGCCTTTCCCAAAGCAGCACAACGTAGACCAAAGAACTTAACAGAAAAACCATGTTTCAATAGAGGTAAGTTTCAGAAAACAAGCCTCAGATTAGATAAGGAAGTGCCCAGCTCTCGGTGGCTGAAGGTGAAAAAATCTGAGGCTCAGGGGCTGAGCACTTGCTGAAACCATGGTGCAGCTGTGCCCACACCGTAATGGAAACCAGCAGAAGAGACAGCCAGCACTGGTGGCTGAGCTGCCTGTGAGCAGCCCTGTTGAACAGCCTGAGGACAGAGGGGATTTTTATGGGTGGAATAACAGTGGTGCAGAGAGGCGAGCAATGCCTGCCTCCTGCCAACCTCTGGCAGGCAGCTCACTGTGTTCCCCCAAACCCCAGGGCAAGTGCAACATCCAGAGGGCAGATTTTGGGGGTTTTTTCAGGACACCAGCAGTATAACTGCCCTGTGCCCAGGACCTCATGTTCAAGGCACAGAATGGGCAGATTGCTCGCCGTTTTCTGCCTGTTTTGAGCCCTCTGAGGATAGCTAACTGCATCAGAAAGGGACACAGATCATTTCCACCAGGCCAACTGTGAGCAACTATGTGTGTTTGGAAAGGGATTTCAGATACAACACTGCAGCGAGGATGACCTTGCCTGCTGTGCTGTTCACATGTGGGAGCAATCTCTGAAGAGCCCATCTGTAAAAGTGGCAGCCTGTGTCAACCCTCTCACTCCTCCATGCCACAGCAGAACCATTGTGAGGACGGCCATTAGTTCAGGACACCATGCATTCATTGGGCATGCATGTAGATTTTGCTTCAGTCACGAAGGGTATTTGCTTAATACCAAACTGCTTTATAACAATGATTTGTACAGGATCAACCTACCTGCACTGAAAAGGATCTAAGAATGTGGAGATAAAGCTGAGAGGCTTCTTCTCAAAGACACAATATCTGAAGAATAACAAAAGTACATTTCTGGGTCTGTGGAGGTCATAGACTAGAGTGTTTTCCATCTGCAAAAACTTCTCAGCCCACCAAAGAGGAGCCTTTTTATACCTGTACCCAAACACAAACAACAGAGCTGGGGAATTCTGACCTGAATGTTGCAAGAATCTTCCCTACATTATTAAATGGCCAAGAAAACTGCTCCTTATCCATTTCTAGATGTAGATAGGAAGCATGGTTCTGTCACTGAACTCATTACCAAAAAAATAATTCTTTGTATTTTATGACTGTCTTGCAGATATCTCTGCTACAATCCTTCGCCATGTTTGATTAAGCACTCGTAGCTAGTTTGAAAACTGGAGTAAGCTGCACAGTTACTAATTAATCAATATAAACAAACTGCTGTGTCTTGAGTCCCTTAAGAGGAACAGAGGGAAAGAGATAGCAGCTATTTTTGCATCGCAGTGACTCAAGGGTACTGCTCTACGTGCTGAGAAGTTTGTATTTTCCAGAAAACATCCACACCTTTTCATTTCAACAGTAAACTCCAGAGGAGTGCTCCTTCAGTTGAGCACACACTCCACAAATTTCTCACATAAACCTGAGAGAGGATATTTAAGAGTCATACACTTAAAATGTGCCTTGAATACTTGAAAAGAAGAGGTTTTGATGTGTGTCAAAATACTACCTATTCAGCCAGGAATTGTCAAAGTGAGAGCTTAAATCTTACAAGTTTAGCACTTCCACCTGGAAAGAGAAACACTAAAAGTAACTTGGAGACCACCAGTAATGTGGGAAAAAACCCTCCGAGCCAGTGTGGACAAACTGCATTGGCTCAAGGAAAAGAGACATAACCTTGTTTGAAGAAAAGACTTCATGTGTAAGGAAGAGAATAAATTCAGACAGTAGAGGGATGACAACAGTTTACTGCTGTAACTTCCAAAATTTGGGGAAATTACACAGGAGAGGCAAGCGGCAGGCGGCAGGGCTGGAGACACACACCTCTGTGGTGGATCTCTTTGCTGAGGAGGAGCCTGGAGGGACTGCAGCCCATGAAGGACCCACAACAGGATGATGTGCAGTGGGTGGCTTGGATCAGTGGGAAAAAAACTGCTATGCACCAGCCCAACCTCCTGGGTCATCTGCCACCTCACTCAAAGGGACAGGGAGGGATTGACTGCAGGGAAGGGGGGACCGTGAAAGGTGGAGGAGAACTGTTGGACTGAAGATCAGTATGGGGAAAGGGGAAGAAAGACATTTCCCTCAGGGTTTGTTTTATTGATCAGCCCCTTATTTTCCCCTCAAAAAAGCAGTTATTAAAAGTTTCTGTAATTGGAACTGAATTGAATTAAATTAAATTAAAATCCATGAGTCAAGACTGCTTTGCTTGTGATGAGAGATCTTAATTTATTTGGCATTTTCACACAGGTCTGGGCTGCTTTTTTCCTTTTTCCTTTTTTTTTTTTTTCAAATCACCACAATTTGCTGATAGGGGCATGCCTCTTTTATAGGATAGGAATGTTCAACATGCAGCACGTGATGCCTATGGAAGGGGACTGCAGGGCAATGAAAATGCTTGCACTTCCTGGCTATTGCTTCTGAGGACACACTGCCCTTTCCCTGCCACAGTCCAGACCAACCTGGTGACAAGTGGCAAAACCAGATGTGCTCCTGCCTATTTCTGAAAATGGAGTGTGAAAGGAGGTTACCACCCTTGTTACTTCATACAGTTACTTCATACAGTCTTGCACCTGCTTGGGAACAAACAGGGACTTAGCTGTGCATAAGCACCAGCTTTTCTGGCTGCTCCACACGCACCTAGTTGTAATGGGTTAAAATTCAAAACTGGGCGGAAACACCAAATAATGTAGTGGTTATCACATTCGCCAAATTTGTTTTGTGAAATGTAGTGTGGGGATTTAACCTTCATTTTAGTGGAATAGGATTAAAAGAAAAGCAAAACAAACTCAGCTTAAAAATAGAAACAGTTAAATTTATTAACATACACTAAAGGGTAAACAAAAAAACAACAACCACGAAACCTTTTTAAAGGCACCCCCCTCCTCCCTAGCAACAGTCTACTTTTCCATGAAA
>WBMY01004607.1:59187-82100 GCA_013397315.1 Donacobius atricapilla
GGCTCGGCTCCCGCAGGGCCAGCCTCGGCACGGCCGTCCCCAGCCCGACTCCCGGGGCCCTGGGCCCAGGCCCCTCCTGGCCCGGCTGCCCTGGCACCTCGGCCGAGGTCCATAGAAAAAGGGGTGAATCTCCCAAGATTCCTGTATTTAAGCGGTGTGTCCCAGGGGTGTACACTTTTTACCTGATTGGCCAACTTGGCTGTCAGTTCCAAAGCAGACCACCGATTGGATTTTCTACCATTCCTGCCAAACCAATACATTAGTGCATGTGTAGTTGGGAAATCCAGCCTCCCCAAGAGGCAGTCATGAGGCTTGCCATCACAGCAGGAGGCTGGGTGCATGCACAGCAGTGAGACCCACTGCAGCCCATGAGCAGTAGCACTGTTGTGAAGCTGCAAGTGACAAATCCGGTCATCATCCACATGATAAGGCCCAAAGGAACTTTTGCCTCCTGAGAAACTATACAGCTTTTGGTTCATGCACAAAACACTATCCTCTCCTATCCATGAATCATGATAGCTCAGGAGAAATTAATGCCTGCATAACAAAAGGATTACAGAGCGTTGCTTATGAGGTCAGGAGAGTCCAGAGCGTTTCAATCAGCTCTTTGATATTTGCAGTCTAGGCAAAGTCCCAGGCCACTGGTTTAAGGATTAGAAAAAATAACAGAAATATTTCTTAAACTGGTTTTGAATCTGATAGTGTTTTATGCAACAGGAAGACCAGGCTCCAGGAACAAGGCAGCACCAGCAGCCTGTTCAGGAGCACAGGAGATGGTGTCCGCTCAGGAAAAATTTGATTTTTTGGGGTGGACCAGGGTTCATGGATACAGAAGATAACAGAACTGTGTGAGGCCTACATAGTTTGGCATCAATACCTAAACACTGGCTTAAAAATGAAGCTGTATTGGTCTCAATTAAACATTACATGAGTACTTAAAATAAAAGCAGATGGGAGCGCACTGAGCTCCATAAACTGTTCTCCACTGTTGGAAATTGAGTTCCATTTCCGAATTTGCTGATGACACTGAGCTATTTTGGGTGCATTCCAGGGGAAACTGGAAATGGAAAGATGGAAAACCAGACAAAATGTCACATTAAAGGCCTGCAGTTTGAACTGTTTCCAAATCATACTAGGTACTGAACTGAGTACATCAATTCAGAAGAGACGCCATTGTTTTTTAATAAAGAATTTAGTGCCAATCTCTGGACAATCTTCCAGTAGCAAAAAAAAAAACCCAAAAAATTCTGAAAGGAAATGAAATGTTACAGAAGATAGAAAGGCTTTCAACTAGCACATTGGACAATTGAGCTAGTATCTAGCTAATCATTCAAATTCATTTATCTTCTTTTGAGCAATATAGCTAAGGCAGAACTTAAAGGTATCACAGGGTAAGTGCGTGAGCTCCACAAGAAGTTGGGCTGATATAAACCACCTTTTTAAATAGGCTACTCCAGGACATGTGGTTTTAAGTGCTGACCATATAAGAGAATAGCCTTGCTTGGGAGTGGTAGTTGTCAGCACACAATGTAAGATTTTTAAAGAAATCAAATTATGCGAGTAGTTGCAGCAAACTTTACACCCCCACCCAGCAAGGTGCTAAAATGCATTTCTTTCTGTCTTTAGAGAAATGTAAAGCATCAATGCTGCCTCCAAAGTTGCTAGTGCTGAGCTCTGTCAGACTCCGAAAGGTTCAGAGGGCCCAGGATGCTGAGGGAAGAGATGTGGAAAAGGTGCTTTTAGAGAGATTTACTTTGTCATCTGTTACCCACAAAGGTAATGGCCATGGGGAAGGTTCAGTCATCTGCCTTGTAGAGCCCAAGTCCTCAGGTCATAAGGGATATGGCAAAGGCTTTCAGGGAGGAACCCTCTTCAGGATGGGTTCCATCTAACCATCTGCATGAGTGGCTGGAAAAGATTAATAACATGTTCATGACATTTACAGATGTTGATTAATTAGAAAATGAAGCAAAGAGCTAATATGCAGCTGAAAGGAAGTAAGAAAAAAAGTACTAGTGTGTGAGATATACACATAGAGTCAACACATACACACATTTGTATGAGTAAGCACATCAGCTTCCAAACATAGTAAGGGAAATTATTTTTTGAATTACTGTTTTTATTGACATTAGACTCACTCTGTTGAATGGCTGAATGAAACCACTTTTCCATCTAATATCTTTTACTGCTGTGGGCAATACTGCTGATCTAGTTCTTAGCTTACACAGAGGTGATTTTAACCAGATTTTTGGTAATTTTTTTCTTCCCATCTTCTGTTTTATCTTTTGTATATCTGTGTTGTAAAAGCAGCATGTGCAAGCATTTCGGGTAAAGTCCTAAAGGAAAAGGGTAAAAGTAAAAAATGAAATCCTGTTAATTTTTACTTGAGAAATCAA
Organism: Donacobius atricapilla; assembly: GCA_013397315.1. Classification (NCBI taxonomy): domain Eukaryota; kingdom Metazoa; phylum Chordata; class Aves; order Passeriformes; family Mimidae; genus Donacobius; species Donacobius atricapilla. The sequence continues at coordinate 61,584 of WBMY01004607.1, forward strand.
AACTTTGGTTGAGATATGTCCTGGACATGACCTTGTAGTGAGAGGAGGAAGCAGAAGGGGTGTGATTCCTGCAGGTGAACAGCACTTGCAATGGCTGTTGGAGCTGGGTCTCTTTGCCAGACAAACACACCCAATGCTTTCAAGCCCTTTCCCTCTGATTGGATTCCAGATGGGGCTGCCCGCTGGCTGTGATAGCAGGGGAGTGGCAGCCAAGGCCTGAACATCTCACCTGCTTCAGGCTGGCAGGATGGTTCTTTGCAATTACTCTATGACTTGTGAAAGAAAATATTTTCATTTTTCACTTCTGAACACTGGGAGTCAGGACCTCTCACAGTCAGTGCAAGGTCAAACCACTGAATTAAATTAGAACCTTGTTTTCCATTGTTTCCTTCCTCTGGAAAAACAGCTCTGCCCCTTTTCACAAGCTGCTTGAAAACCCCAGATTTGATTAGCTCTGCCAGGTACCTCTGCACAGGTACAAGGATGAAGATGTGAGGCAATAGGGTTGCCTCCCAGAAACAGCACTGAGAAGTATCAGGAACTGTGCTGTGCACTCTCACTGGCCACACATTTTACACCCTAATACACTGGGCCAGGGAGGCCTCAGTAATCTGAAAACGTCTTACAGGTTCGAGTGGGGGCAGATTTTTAGCTCTTGAATATTAAGGCTAATTGTGTTTAGGGTTGAGGTTTTTTTCCATTTTCACATACACCAATCTGAAGAGAAGAGGCTCTTCAGGAAAAGCCAGCAACCCTCACATACACACATACATTCAGAATGGCTTGGACAAGTTGCTTCAAAGGGTTTATTTTCTTTGAATCTCTCTGCTTACAAACCCAGCCATATACTCTAGGTTAGAGCTGCCCAGTGTGAAGTCATGTCCCAGTTTACTTGGGGCAAACTAATCACTCAGTCCTGCTAGGGCTGGGGCAGAAGCTCCTGTAGCAGTAAATGCTGCTGACCTCCTGCTTCTCCCCTGTCCCTTATCTGTGGCTGCTCCCTCAAGTGACCTCTGTGCAATACAACTCTGGTGTGTCGCAGGAAATGTAGGAAAAGAAGATGCAACTCTGCAATAGCTGGGTGATAGAGCCAGCTGATGTATCCAGGGCAGCAGGTCAGATGGAGCGTGAATAAAATGATACTGGTTTTTCTGGGGTGGCCTGCCTGGAGTCATTTGGCATACTGGGTGGCCTATAACGCATCCTTTCCTACACCAAAACTCTACTGTGCTATAAATTCAAAGAAGAGCCTGAAATTTCCCTGGCATAATTGCTACAGAAAAACCTCTTGGCCTAATGAAGTCATTCAGACTTCCATAAAATGGCATGTACAAGAAAGTCTGACAATTTGACTATAAGAAGCAGACTTAGTGTGACTTTGTTAGCTTATTTTCAAGGTGTCACAGCAACAGAAAGACATCAGCATTACATTGTTGTAATTCCTTGGGTGTCAAATGAAGATTCTTTCAGAAGGCAACATAGAACACAAACCACCCTCCATTAGCAAAGAGAGCTTTGATAGCATCTGTGTCTCTCAAATAGTTTCAGATTGTAGCAGGTAAAATCCCCAATCTTTGCTCTGACAATAGGGGTAAGGGCAGGAAACCTTTGCGTGTATCCATATTCAAGGCTTGACCTTTCTGGCTGCTGGTGAAAGAACAGACACAAGGTGAATGAATGCACAGGAGCTTTGGGGAAACTCCACCTCAGCCAAGAGGAGTCACAGCTCTCCATTCCTGCCCACCTGCCTTCCCCTCACCCCTAGCCAGGTGCCCTGCCCAAGGACCTCTCAGTCCAGGATCCAGGCATTGCTGGCCACTGAACTTGCTGCTTTATTGGGGTTATCAAGCACACCTGCAGCAGAGCAGGACACATCCCTCAGCCCTTCCACTAGCAACCACAGCATGGCATCCTACTGCAAGGCTGATGTGCTGCTGTGGCAAACACTGAACAGCTGCCTGCTCCAAGAGAAAGGAAGTTGTGTTTCAGTGAGTAGATTTAAACCCAAATGTTCAAGCCCAAGTCCAGTAACTCACTTAAGTTGCAATACCAAGATGTCTCACAGGAATTCACTCTTCACTCTCCTCTGCACCAGCCCGTGATCCAGTGAAGTCTCTCCTCTCACCAGCCAGATTTTCACAGCGGCAGCTGCAGCATTACAAAACATCCCTGAGCACAAACGGTTTTGTCTTGCCACATAAACAATGGCAGTCCAGGATTGATATCTCCTATGACCACTGGAAAAACAGTGGCAATGTTTGTGAATAAAATCTCTGAAAGAGAAGCATTTCATGGCTAATCTGTAGCACAGTCAAAGTCCTTGTCTGCTTTGGAGTTTATAGGTCTTAACCACTGCGTGAACACTGTATGGTCCATGGGCTTGGGAGGTGCACAGGACCCCAGCAATGTGGTGATTCCCTACCTCTTATAGTTGTGGCATGCTACATCTTTCTTTCTGCAGAGATGATTACAATCCATGTACCTCATTTGCATTAGCCCCATCAGGCTATGTGGTACTTAGTCAGCTAAATATCAAATCCAGCTCTTGCAAGTATGCTTATCTAGAAGAAATAAAGCTGAATGAATTGAGGAAAAAGTAATCAGCTTACATTGTTCAGATACAAAATATTTGAAGCTGATCTGGGATCACATATCTGGGTTTTTACATTGGTATTTAGAATATTGTGAATGTTGGGTATTGGGTGCTCCAGTAAAATCCTTAATGGGAGAAGCTGTGACTGCTGCATGTTTTCAGGTGTGTGGCATCTGAGGTTTGCAGCACACTGTGGACATGCTCAGGTAACTGAGATCCCAGAGTTCAGAGGCAGCAGTTCCTACATGCAAGAGACAGAAAAGAGAAACATGCTGGACAACAGCTGGACAGAGGAATAATTTTCCAGAAATCATGGAAAATATTATTCTTTGGGAAGACTTGATGGGTCTCATACCATTCACAACCCAAAGTCTTGTTCCAGCTCCTAGAGCAGGCCACAGAGCCAGGGTCCTGGTCATTTGTCTAACACTGCTCTTGAACCAGTCCTGGGTGAACCAGTCAGCATCCATCTCTGCCACTCCATTGTCCTACAAAACAGATGGTGACTGTGCATTTTCCACAGCATTGGGAAACAGAAGGGGTGTGATCACGTCTTTCTAGGACCAAAACAGAGATTAAAAAAAAAAATCTCTTTAAAGATTTAATAGTGGAGATTTTGTTCTAAGTAATGAAAAATGTCTGATCAAACATAATACTCCTCTGCAAATATTAGTGTAACAAGGCAAAGAAAGCACAGAGTGAAACTGCTCATTTTTTGAGATTCTGCCTTCTTGTGGAGCAAGAGACTCTGAAGATTGTTTTATTTCAATTTCCCCATAATTAAAAGCAAGTTCAAATAAAGCCCAGGGTACATATGTCTTTGCACTTACAAATCTGTACAAGTGCAAATGTGACACACACAGACCTATGCTATTATTTGAACTATGAGTCATAGAAAAAAGGAAAGTAACAGCCAGTACAAGGACAGCTGAATGTATTTTCATCAACCTCCTTGATAATGATGTTATAAACTGTCATCAGAGGCTTCCTCCTGTTGCCAAAGAAACCCCTGAAACCCCTGCCAGATCTCAGTATAGGCACTGCAAGTCCTTGGTCATGCTTGATGAAGGCAGCTTGCACATGAAATGTGGGCTTCATCAGATGATCACTGAAACCAAATTTTCTCCTTGGAAAACATGCACACATTCCCACGGGCCCAGGAAACAGTGGGCTGCCAAAACAGATTGCCTTGGCTGACCTGGCACAGCTTTTTCATAGAAAAAGCACACTGAAGATCTCTTAGGCCAATTTGCCAGCTTCTGCAAAGGTGAAGAAGACCTCATGGCCTGTCTCCATCTAAGTCATTGAACAGGCTCATAACTGCCCTACCACAAATGCTGAGGGTGAGCAGCCAAGATGATTTTGCCCACCTGTATTCCCACAAAAGGTGAGCCCAGTGTTCAGCTAAACAGCCCGTGTGGGAGTTCCACAAGAAACCAGTGAATCTGCTCAACGTTTTAACTCTGATGTCTCATGGCTTTTTCTTGCTTCCTCAGGTATGAATCCTATCACACATACAGTTTTGTGAGTCAGGAGGTGAAGGGCATCTGACTGCTGGGGAACTGATAGGAGAAATAAAGGGTTTTCCTTGGTGCATAGCTGAGCACCAAGTTTTCATGCAAAGTTGCAGCCTGCAGTGTGCTAACCACATTGCTCTTACAGGCATAGGCATAAAGAAATCAGGCAGCAAAAAGCAATAAAGTGGTTATATGGTTTACCAGATAGCCTTAAAAAAAGGGAAGAAAGTAAAAAAAGCATCTGGGTTTAGTCACAGTTTTGTCTCAGAACAATGTGGTTCTTCCTTTCCAGAGAAGGCATTATCTTGAGCTTTGGGAGGAGGGTTCTGGTGCAGGCTCCTTTACAATGCCCATTATTGGTTTCTTCTTGCTAGAAACAGCATAAGTCCCTCCAGACTAGGCGTTCTGTTTGAGCCGAGACATTGTAAAGAGGTTTCTGAGGCCAGTTTCTCATGGGGACCCCAGAGTGCATGGGAACACCGGCACCAGCTTGTCTTCCTTGGTTCCTCCTCATGTGCAGAGGGCAGGTTAGTGATTAGGCTGGGATCTCTCATGGCCCTTGCTGTGCCTTGTCACTGGGGATATCACTAGGTGGCCCTCTTAGATTGTCTATTTCTAATGAGCAAGTTTTTAATCTTCAAAAAAATATTGTACTGTTAGGGACTAGAGCTTTTCAACGTTGTTTTTGTTTTTTTTTTTTTAAATAAAAGATTCTTATTTTGAAAGAAATCATTACATGATTGTGGGAGCTTGCTGAGAGGTTTATTCCCTGTATTTTGACAGAAAGCCTTCAAAACATCAACTCTGGGCTCAAAGGAATGAACTGTCTTTCAGAAGAGGTTTCTCTGTACACGGTTTGAGATGACCTTTGCTCTAAATTTAGTAAATGCATATAAATAAAAGAAGATGGGCTTTGATCAGCTGATAATTTGGTCTGCTTCAGTAGAAAGGTAAACCAGAGGTTTGCTACAGTTTGGCTCAGTGCCAGGGGGAAAAGGGCAAGTGGTTTTTTTTCAAGTGGGAAGGCTGACACATTTGCAAGGACCCCTTACATTTACATCCAACTGCACAAGGACAAGGTATCAGCTTTTCAATTCTGTCACGTGCTACTTGTCCTCTAAAAGGTTATTTGTGCTTCTGTGAAAGACCATTGCAACATTCTGCTTTTCATCACAATCCTTTCCAATTAGAAAAACCAAGAGTGTTTATACAGTGAAGCTTGTAACCACTTGTACAGCAGCAGCATGAAGACAGCTTGGGAGTGAAGGAGTTTATAACTACAAAAAATCCCACAATTACATTAAAGCACTAAGGATCTGGACCGAAGCTCTGTGTTTCATTCCTTGTACAGCTGCTTGGCTACTCAGCGCTGTGAATTTTAAGGAGAGCACAGAGTATCAGCACATTGTGTTGAACTTCTTTTGGGTCTACTGGGAGAAGGGAGACATAAAAGGTCAGAAAAGAGGACATTATTAGTGCCTGGGAGAAATAATGGAAGCAGAGGATATGCTGCATGGAAAAGAGTGATGCAAGCTCTTAAAAGGTATTTTTGAGTTATTGATGAGTTATTTTGTGCAAGCAGCCACCTCTGCCACCAAAGAGTGATTGGCACTCCACCAGTTAAGGAAAACCCAAAGACCAGTTTGGCTCTTCAGCACAGAGCTGACCTTGCAGTCTGAACACTTGATAACTGCTGTAATTCAAGACTGTGCTTGCCCCAAAAGACCAGCTGCGACAACAAAAGTCGTGGAGGTGAAAAAACAGTGAACAAAGAAGCCCATACCTCTTCAATTTATTCACCAAACTAAACAGAGCAAATCTTCATCACCAGCAATGTGTCAGAGGAGAGGGGAGGGAACAGCCTATTTGTCCAGCTGGCACATTATAGCCAGAAAGACTGTGCATTTTAAAATGCTCACTGATTTACACAGGATGAAAAAGCAAGGGGTGGGTTTTCTCCACTAGCATCAAGCCAGCAAACCCACCAGTGACATCTGCCAATGTCAATGGAGGGAAATTTGTACTGGATACTGCAGAAATGATGGTGATTGCTCTATGTATACAAAACTAGCATCAGCCCCGGTAATAGAACCAAGCCTGGGTTCTCAAAGCAGAGGATTTCTGTTCCAAACATCCTGACTAACAAAAACATGAAAGGTCTGGCTTAGGACTCAAAAAGACCCCTCCTCTTTTTTGCAGCCATCTGACTTCCACAGTGCTGGAATTTCTCTGGGAATATGCTGGGAGGCTGTTAGGAAGACTTATGCCACATGTAAGATTAGGCAGCCTCTGGGATCCCTTCCTTTCCTAAGGATACAGCTTCTATCCAAGAAGAGTTTTGAGATGATCCCATGACCACCTTGCTGATTAGAGCTGGCCATTTGCAGTGTTTTCCAAGGGTTATTTGCTTGTTCTAGCCTTGCACTTGAATAAACTAAGCCATCACATTAAGCGGCAGAGACCACACAACATCTGTAAAACCTGCCGTCTGAGATGTCTGAGAATCCCCTTTGCTTACCCATTGTTGCAAGGAAGGGTTCGCAATTGGAAATGGCAAGGCAATTTGGCACAGGGGGCATTTCCCACTTAGAAATTCTCATGATAACACAGATCAAGTGGTGTGTCCAACCATACACAGCCACACATGGGATGGTGACAGAGTTCCCTCTCAAGGACTACAGAAGCCAGCAGGCTTGTAGCTCTGAGCTCTAGAGAGACGTGCCACCTTTCAGCCACTGTTCTTAAATTTGAGCACGTGTCCACTGTTATGTACCAAAAGTTACATGCAGCAGAAACAGACATTAAAGGATACTTAATGCAGGAAAACCTCCCAGAGAAGAGGTTTCTGCTGCCTGCGTCCCTTTCTTCAACAGGGGCACATCTCATCCCAAGAATAAATTATCCACATATTTCTAAGAACTGAGGCAAGCAAGAAGGGCTTTTTACATCTCTCCCAGCCTTGCCTTCTCCATACAACAGTTGTTTGCAATTACAGGCAGCTTCTATCAGCATCTCTCATTCTCCTTGCTTGGCTTGCAAGAGACAAGTTAGATACTGACTTTGTATTTCACCTTAACTGTTCTCTGGGCTGTGGGGGAGGAAAGAGAAAGAGAGAGAAAGTGAATGTAAGTGAATATCAAAAACCTGCCTTAGATAAAATATTCACATCTTACAGTGAATAATATATAGGAATGGAAAACATTCTTCCAGCTGTGTGCAAGCCCAGTGTGCTGTAGCAGAGACAGTACCAACTTGTCTAGCAGCAAGGAGGTAAAAAATGTTGCAGAGCTTGTGTTATTAACTAAATTCCCCTTCAACAATGCAGTAGCAGACACAGACACAGGCCATACATACACTCTCACACACACACATACACACTCTTTGTACTTCTGCTCCAGCAGCATGGGTGCTGTGCACACATGCAGCAAAACAGCAGTAGAACTTTGTCAGAGGTTTCAGCTGGAGGCTGGGCTGCTCTGTGCTGCTGATCAGCAGGAACTATCCCCAAGATGATGAAGAGATTTTTGTTTTGCAGCTGCCATATCACCACCACTCTGCACTCCTGTATGCCCCTCCTCTCCACTTTACTGGTGGCCATAGCAACATCCCCAACACTGCTTGCGGTGCCAGCTCTTCCCTCCTTTCAAGCAGCCTCCGCTCTAGGAGACGATCCTCGTGAGTAGCAATCCTGTGTTCGCCACATTTACAGGCTTTTAAATCTGTGACCATTTCCCAGCAGGGTTCTGACATTCACCGGGTGCCGGTGGCCCCTCTCATGCCCTGCCCTCCCCTACCCATCCCACCAGTGACTGCTGCTGAGGAGCTTCCTGGGAGAGGAACACTGCACACACCAGGCTCAAAGCATGGCTGGCTTCACCTGCTGGCAACATTTCATAGACACCCTCTTGGAGCCACTTCTGCCCTTCAGAGAGGGGATGAGCCTGACCTTGCTGCAGCACTGCTTCATGCACTAGCCCAGAGTGTCTTGCCTGTCCTCTCTTTGTTCCTCTCTAACCAGAGGGCTGGCTGGATTAAATCCTGCCAAGTCCCTTTGTAAGAGCTGCTGAATCAACCTGGGCACCAGCTGTAGCTGGGAAAATGTCATCCCACTCCACTGGATGGGAAAATGCTCATCTAAGGACATACTGTAACCTGGGCTGCCTGAGCATCCATTTTATGGGCGCCACGCTGCTGTGGGAGCAGCTCATCTCCCTACTCTGACAAGTTGCAGATGTCTCCTTCAGTGTTATTCTAGTTTCGGGCACAAAAGTGCACAGAGGCTGGAAAATAAGTAGCCCAAAGGGATTTTGTGAACCCCCCCCATTTTCTGCCTCAGGATACCCATGCACCCCTGCTGTCTCAAGGCATTGTATACATCCAGAAACCCGGGAAAGGAAAGGGGGAGGAAGAGGGAATACTGAGGCCCTCCATTCCCACTCACAGGCTCTGAGGAACAACCCAGCACTTGTATATATGCAGGGACAAGGGCGTGCACTGCTCACCAGTCAATTCAGGTAATGACCATGCCAGGCTGAAACTGCTGCTCTGGATCAGCTCTATTCATAACATTTCTCTTTCCAGTGGCTGCTTGCACAAGTGTTCCAATAGGCTAAGCTTCCAAAGCACTTATTACTGTTTAAAAAACAAAAAAACCACAGTCTCTAGGGCTTCCAGAAGCATCCATACTGCTAGAAGGAAAGATTTTGTTTATTTTTAAGCCCTTCACTGCTTTAAGACATAATTCATTTATGCAAGGAGATAAAAATGTTACTTTTTGCAGGCCAGCGTATTTCCAGACAGAACTAATCATCATTAGCCTTTCTGATTGCTAAGTAAACAATGTGCTTAAGTATTGATCATAAATCTATGATATCGCTTGGATTCATTTTTACTTTGCACATTAATGTCAGCCGCTGTGAGATGCAAATACAATAGATTCACTTTCCAATTGCTTGTCAGAATATTGTACATGCGCTACTGCAGTATTCCAGGCTCAGATATTGCATTCCTCCCCTGAGGTCTAACAAACAAGAATTTCAAGAGGGCAGCAAATGAATTTCTAGCCTAAGGGAAAATGTTTGATGAAAAAAAGTCACATTGTTAATAGTTTTCATGGAAAATGAGATGAAAGTGGGGTTGAAAAAAAATAACACTGGAGTGGTTTTAGCTGTAAGTGCCACTGAGGGCCAGATAAGAGCTGTACCTTGTCATTTTTTAGACTAGTCTCTTTTGCACACTGGGGCTCCCACTCAGGCTCACACAAAGCATTCCTCTCTAGATATAAAGTAGGAGGAAAACTGCTGCTCCCAATGGGCAATGTCAGGAAAGAGAGCCTGCCTGGTAAAAACTCAAATATAATTCAGGAAGCCTTATGATATCTGTATTGACTAAAAATCATTATTTTTATTGAAAGTATTCTTTCTCATGGTGAGAAGTTCTTTACTCCTGTAAATAGCTAGCACTTTTCACAATAACTGTGAAAGCCCAATTTATCTGACAGAAATGTCAATGGAAATCATTTGGGCCAGCTTTTAGAATACCACCTTGCACTTTGAAAATAGCAAGCAAAGTAGTCTTCCTGTTTTATCCATCAGGAATTGATGGTAGATAGGCCAGGTGGATTGGACAGTAAGTGGGTTTCAGTGCAGAGCTGCTGTCAGCTCATGGCTTCATCACCAGTTGAGGGAAAAGATATATTGGGGCATTAAATAATCACTGCATGCATTATCACATTGCCCCCTTGAAAGTGAGGCATGGAGACTACAGACATCCATCTCTATTTTTCTTGGATTCATTATGAGCAGTAAACTGATGCAAAAAGTCCCTAACTACTAACCACGTATAAAATCCAAGCAGCCCTAAAGTGCCAAGAGATTTCATAGGAGCCCTTGGTGATGCAGGATGCAGCTGGGGTAACCTGCTTCTCCAGCCTCCTAATTGCCTTGATCCATTTTCAAGGAAGAGGATAAAATGTCACGATGACATCTTTTACTTGAGCTAATCAATGCTGTGGGCTGCAAAACAAAAGAAAACAGCCCCATTAATTCACAATAACCTTCTTCTGAAACCTTTTGGGATTTTATGCTTAGCTGCTGCTAAACAGAGGAGGTTAAATAACAAAAATGCAGAACCACTTGCTTTGCTTCTCAGCTCTGATGGGCAGCCTCCAGAGCAGGCACAGCTACAAGCTAAATGCTGCGGTATGATCCAGACCAGACACAGCAGCTCCCTCAGGCTTCTCTGCCAGCTGCATTGCCAGTGCTTGCATCAGTCACTGCTGGGCTTCCTCCTCTACCCTCAGGAAGGAGCAGCAGACATGGTCTGAGGAGCGAAGGAGCCTCCTGAAGAGCCTGCACTGAGCTAAAGCTGGAGCAGCCTGGCTCAGGACAGCTGGAACGCTCAGGTGGAGAGCAGGACATGTCAAACCATGTACTGTGTGCTTCCTCAAAGGCCTGCATGAATGAACCAAGTCAGAGCTCTTCGTGTGGGCTGGTTTTGTTAGCTAATTTGGGGGTTTGGACTTCTTTTTGTTAAATATGAGCAGAGGTTAGGGTTATTCAGGGAGTATGTCCTACTTGAGACAAGGAGCAGGCCCTTGTCCCTACTTTTCCCAAAACAGTCCTCTTGCTCTGATACAACACTTTCCCTGCCTCACTGCCACACTCTGACACTTCTCCCATCTCTTTGTATCAGGGTCCCTCTGTGCTCCATGTCATGTGTGCACTGAGAGTGCAAAGAAAGCCAACAGCTTTCCTAGGATTAATTTTTAGCAAAAATTACTACTTTTTTTTTAGCAAAACTTATGAACTTACTACTACTACTTACTAGTAGTAGTACTACTTACTAGTTTAATTTATTTTAAAAATAGAAACACTCTGAGGAAAGCTTCCCTTAAAAAAGCAAACAGACCAGTAATAAAGGAGTTAAAGCAATAGATTTCAAAAGCAATTTGAATACCAAAAGCTTGATAGGTGAGACCTGTGGCTGGGCTATTATGGAATAAGTTTATAGCTGTTTAGGAAGGGCAAGCAAGAGTAAAATAATTAGTTTGGTATGTCAATGAATAATTTTTTAAAATACATATATAGTTTTTAGTCTGACAGGACACAGGATAAACTTAGAAGTCTCTACTTAGTAAGGAAAATGAAAGAAGGAACCTGGGACACAAAAGAAATCTGCTACAGGTCATCCAACAAGCAGCATTAGGTATAGAGTTTTAATTTATTTTCTTTAAAAAAAAATTGTCATTAGCTGAAGACCTTGGTAACCTTTTACCTTCCCAACACAAAGCTATGAAACATGCAAGAGATTCAAGAGCTTCTTGGGATACAGTGGGAATGAGGAATGATTTTCTGCCAAGTTAATGGGAAGAGGGAGGTTTGGAGGATGGGTAGCTCTCTGAAGAAGCAGCATTAAAAGCACACACACACACACGCGTTCTGCCAGTGCGGAGGAAGCAGGAGAGCAACTTGGCTCTGCTAGAAGCTATGAAACAGCCTGAAACTTGAGAAGAATAGAAAAATAGGACACAGGGGAAGTTGTTCAGGAGAAGTGTGACAGAAGAGCATGAATTTATAAGGGTAAAATCAAAGGCCAAGGACACAGAACAGGCCTAGAGATCAGCAATATTACCATTAAAGTATGTACATTAATATATTTGCAAGAAAATAGAGATCATTACTCAGTGGGAAGGGAGCAGCTAGCCCTGAGGAATGGAGCAAGTGCATTTACTTTGCACTGAAAAAGACACAGCTAGAAGTGGATGGGCAGAAAAATAACACCCAGGGAAAGGGTAAAAAGAGCCAAGATGATACCAGAAGAGAACAAGCCATAGAGTACTCTGGTAAGGTAGAAAATGCCTGAAAGCTTAACAGGTTAGACCTGAGGAAATGTACCCAGAGTGCTCATCAGCCGATGGGAGAACAAGCCAGAAAGACCAGAAATTTTTGCTGAGCAGTTGGAGGAAAAATGGCACTGGATGATGGGAAAAAGAAGAGCAAAATGGTCCTTAAAAAAATTACTTAAATGTCCAGGGATAACAGAGCAAGTAGCTTCAATTGCAATTCCTAGAAAAGCACTGGGACAAATTGTCTAATATGTGAACATGTAATAAGCAAACATACTACAAGCAACCAACACCACCAACTCATTAATAAAACCCACACCAAATCAATCTAGTTTTTAACACATTTTCGTACCAGACTATAAAATCTGAGAGAGGCTTTTGGGCTTGGTCTGGGGAATTTTTTGTGATTCCCCTCCCCATCATTTTGGGTTTGAGTTGGTTTTTTTTTTTTGTTTTCCACATCCACTAGGTTTGGAAAGGAGAAATAATTGGTCACTGAGTGAAACAGAGGAACCTCAGGGGACTTTGGTAATACAGGAGCTTAATAATGTGCCATGAAATGAGATTTCTTTAACTGTTTCTCTTTATTTGTATATTTTACAGTCACTGCTTTGTATGTCTGGCTATCCAGATTACTCGTGCTGGCTCTCCACCATGACACAGGTACTATAAAGCATTTCTTTAAACAGCACAGTAGTAATAAGGTTTACAAGGAAATCTGGGGTTCACAAAAGCCAGAATAATGTAAATGCACATTTCTGTGTGCACATGAAAGTGTACTGCAGTGGCATCCAGAGCTGCTTTAAAAATTATTATGTGCATTAGTCATGGGGTTGAGCAAGGAAAGGTTTCATCAAGGCAGAGTTGTCAGCCTCCATCCACACACAGCCAAGTGTGGGGAGGTGCAGGCAGAGATCTAATATATGAAACTGGCTGGTAATTACCTTACACCACTCAGCAAGAAAAATTAAGCTGTGAGAACCATACAACATATGTGAATTATCACCCCACATAGAGAGGGGGAGTCTCTGAGGACAGAGGTACAGCATGTCAGCCCCTGGGGCAGGGGGTGCTAAAGATATTCTCAGTGCTGCAGCTGCCTGAGGATGGACATGTAGGCCTAGGGAAGCTCTGGTGAGAAGCACGAGACTGGGAGATTTCAGGGATCCACAGGAGAAACCTGATCGGTGGCGGCAGGCTTTTCCCTGTGAGGGAACATGGGCAGCTTCCAGGCCATGGTACAGGGCTGGGCAGGCATGGTAAGAGGGGCAGCTGACCTGAGTAGAGGTCTTGCTTGCAACAAAGGGACATAACAGAAGATGGGAACACCTGGAAGTTGTGGACTGTGGTTCAGATATCTGGACACTTGAAAGCTATCAAGACACAAAAAATCATTGGTTAGATTCCTCTCCTCCTTAGCTTACCTTGGCTCAATACATGTCATCTAAATCAAACAACTGACAACCAGTGGCCACTGAAAAAACCCAACAAATTAACCTCAACTTTCCAATTGTTTCAATCCAAATAATTAAGAGAAAAGTATATAACCTTTTCAACAAAACCTCTAATTTTTCCCCTTTTCCTTTAGCAACCTCCTACAATACATGAACATAACTAGTGGCTGCATTGCAGACACCATCTGCTCCAGCACAACAGCAACTCACCCACTTCTACCCACTCAGCATGACCAGAATTTAGCAGTGCATGCTGCATGTGCAGGGGAGGTACATGTGTTGTGAGTGGTGGAGAAGAGCAAACTAGGATAAGGGAGGGACAATCACTGCTAGAGGGGGAGCAGAGTGCAGCTCTGCAATGAATCCCTCTTTTTGAGAGGATAGCGAGTTGTTCACACTTGAGAAGGGTGAGAAAAATTAATCCTGGGATAAGCAAATGTTCCACCATCTTGTAGATGCAGTCATCCAAACCTATTTGCTCCCTTGCCACCAGCCACAGCCAGCAATCCAATTATTTTTAGTGTGAATATCCTCTAGTACTGTGCTCCACGGAGTATTTTCCACAGGTAGAGCATCCCATGAAATACAGGTAAATCATTCTGGTAGTCAGCCTAGGAATTCTGGCATCAGACCTGGCATGGGCAGAGGACCACAACTTGGCCCTCAAAATCTCTTTCCTCATCCAATAGTTTTGCTATGTGGCCGTGATATTCTGAACCTAACCTTGGAAGAAAGATACAAATAACTGCATCTCACAGCACTGTAAAACAAACTTTGCTTGTCAACAAGACACTGACGGGTGCCTTATCTGTGGGGAGCTATACAAAAGGTATCCTCTTGTGCTGAACCTCAGCTCTTGCTACTTCCCCCTACCGCCCCCAACAGGGAGGGCATGCATGAAACCTACCAAGACCTTTTTCTGTAAGAATTTTAAGCAATTAGCACAATTCCATCAAGGAGCAATTTCTATGAAGCAACAGGAACACAGTGAGAGCAAGGTTGTGCCCAGGGTTTCAGTTCTGTTTCAGAAAGGGCTGTGCACTGTGGGCTTCCTCTCAAGGCATGTTGCAAATGCTGTACTTCCAGTTTCTATGATTTTATGCTCTCTTCCTTGCTATACTTGGATAATCCAGGTTCCATGCAGTATCATTCCCTTTGCACTTGGATGCTTTGGTAATTCCATCAGTTCACACAGCTAAACTTCTGCTCTTCAAACATCTGCTGCAATTATATCTCCCTCATTTCTGTATTTGAGCAGTTATTAAAGAAGTAATTTTTTCCCATATTTAACCTTTGTTTCACACCCCTGTTTCCTTATATACCATTGCTTGGTTGACTGTGCATGTATAAACTGTTTTGTCTCTCCTCTGAACTAACCTGAAAGCTCACTGGAATTTGGATTGCATTTGATAGTTATTTGCTCAGCGTCAAGCACCCTAACTGTATCAGATTACAAACTTGAATAATAATCGGCTTGATTAAGGCAAAAGGCAGGATATGCAAACCTGTGCTTGAATATACACTGAATGTAATCATTGCTATACGAAGTATTTTATTTTCCTTATTCTCTGCCATCTCAACTCCCTGAAATACCAGGAAATCACTTTCCTAAGTCATTACCCTTAAAATAATCCTCCATCTATATAACCTTGTAATGACAGAAGAGTAAACAGTTTATGCAGATGGCAATAAAGCAAGCAAGATTCAGTGTTACTTGAAGTAGTAAATTATGCATGTATTACAGGAATCTACAAAAGCAAAATTCTATGCATATTAATAATAAAACCAGCTTATATACAGATTTTTTTTTTCAATAGTTTGAATCAAGTTGTTACTTCAGTATAAAAACTACTGTAGCATTCTAGAAAAAACCCACTCCTTATTTATACATATTATTTATATTACCTGTATGGTCAGCTTCATTTTAGAATGACCCATTTTAATAGTTTATGGCTGAGATGTCAAACTGAATGTATGTGTTCTCTGCCCATTTTTGGATCTACTTTTGTTATTCACTGAAATATTCTGTTTTCTCTTTCTATATATTTGCTTACATACACATCCATCTCTCTCTCTCTATATATATACCCCCTTCCTATCCTGTCTTGATAAAGAGATAATATTTGAAAGTAATGTCATTTAAACAAATCTTTAGGACTCCTGTAAGAGCACTTCCCAAGATGGAGTTTCTTAGTTACACAGCTGAGGAGTTTTAAGCTAGGCCAGTTCTGAGCAGTTGCTGCCAATAGAGGGTGAAGTTGAATAATAGAGGCCAAACAGGTAAAAACCAGCATGACCTGCATCAGACCATGAGAGAACAGATGACTTTGTAGGAGTGAAGAAACTTTCTCACTCCAGAAGCAGCTCGGATTGGCTGTGGCACTCCCTGCCACAGAGACTGATGGAGAGCCTGTTTCTCTTTGTAAAAATCCAAGGGGATTGGGGAGGAGGATGAAGCTCCTTGCAAATGCTTATCCTCCAGTCTTCAGCAGGTCTAATAACACTTGGGTTCTGTTGGTTTCCTGCATAGCATCTAGGCTATGTTCAGTCCCAACTTTCCTTCAGCTGGAAGTTCTAGTTCTCCTCAGTTCCTGCTTTACTTACCAAAGTAAGGGAATTATCCACCGGATAAGAAAGAGTTCCTACAGAGGTGGCATTTTCCCAGCTGGGTGCCTGAGACAGCTTGAGACATTTGCTCATGCGCTGACATCTCATTTGATAGAGCAGGCAGAGCTACTGAGAGAGCAGAGGTGCAACATCACAGTAGTGAGAGCTGGTCTCATGGAGGACAAAACAGCATCCTCTATTCAAAGTGCAAATGTTGTCAGCAATACAACGCGAGGAGATTTTCTTGTAATAGTGTTCCAAGAACTAAAAAAAGAAGCCCAAAACAAAACACAAAACCCACCACAAAACAAAAAAAACAAATGAAAAATCAACCCAGCAGCACAGATGAAAATAACACAGCCCTGACTCCTCTAAAAAAAAAAAAAAAAAAAAAAATAAGACTCACAACCAGTTAGGAGGCAGCAACAAGTAACTTCATAGGCAAAATGTATTTCAGTTTTTGTCAGGTTACCTGAATGCTGGTATCATTGCATCCTTCTAGGCTAAGTATTATACATAAGCAAATTGGCCTCATTTGAAGGCAACAAGCTTATGCTAACTTGGAATCTGTATGATTGAATGCAAAGCTAAAGAGCTACACTACATTTCCATTACATTTGTATGAACATGCATAAGCAGAGTGACCCAGATCAGAGCTGAGGACTCTCACGCTCAAAAAAGGACAGACCACTTAGCAGGGAGTAAAATTCAGTATTTAAATGAGAATTTTTCAGGTCTAAAAGAACAGGGCATTTGTACTGACACAGAAATTACACTTAAGCAGGAATTAACCCATTAGCAATCAGCATTCCTATTCCTACAGCACTCTGGGCTACATCAAAGTAAACAGCGAGGGTTTTCATACACCTTTCCATCCTGTTATTGTTATTACCACCTGACACCCCAATTTACATCATCTTTTATGCCAGCGCAACCTGACTGTCCCTGAGCAATTAACCCTTGGGCTTGAGAGACAGCTAGTGCTGAGGAAGCCTTTTCTTGTCAGTGCCAATTAACTAATTTTTAAACTGTAGCTGATGCACAGATGAAATAAAAGGCTCCTGTCGTAAATGATGTTGCATCTTTTGTGGGTGGGTGCTATACTCAAAGAAACAGAAGTAAATCAGAACACCTTTGCTTAAAAACAGAGTGTTGCAGGTATTTGAGTCCCCCAATAGCAATGTCAGGCCACACAAGGGTACACAAGTGTCCAGAGGAGTCTGCCCTTTTATCATGCTCCAGCAGAATATTAGTGCCCCTTATTCCTCAAGATGGACCTAGGAATCTGAACTGGCTCTGAACCCAGAGACCAGCAGCAGTGACCCCAGTCTCCACAAATAACTTTTAGCTATTCTCACAGGGTTCATTTTAACAAATTGTGAACTTTGAATTTTGCCACTTAAAATGAAGAAACAAGTTTTCTCAGCAGATTGGCTTTTGCATATGCCACCATTGCATATTTATTTATTAGTACATGAAACCCAGTTTAATTACATTATATTAAGAATGACAAAAAAAAAAAGAACTTAATCCCAAATCAACATGAAATCAGATATTGATAGCTTTTATTATATTAGTTTAAATATTTTATTTCAAGTACTATAAGGAAGATAAGCTAACTTGAGTCACTGCTTTAAAACATTTATATCACTGAACTAAGGCATGAAAAAGCTAGACATGAAAATAATACATATACTGGGGATTGCCATTTGACATTTATATTCCCAATTGTTACAAATTCAAACAAGACTGTTAAAAGGGAGGTTCTCTTGCCTGTGACTGCTCATTAGGGGTCTTTTGAGTTATGTAAAAGCCCTCCTTCCATACTCCTGACTCCTTGGTGGAGCACCTCACTCCTCTATGGGATAGCCAGTGCCATAAGGATTTTAAAGTATTGCCTTGTGCAGAGGAATGGAAGACCTTCATGTCCAAAAATCACGTGTAACATTCCGCCAGTTAAAGCCCTCTTCTCCCCTCTAGCAATCAGCTATGATAGAGCTACAAACTTGGAGTTTACTTCTGCCTTATCTCCTCCAAAAGGCCTTTCTTGCACCCTATCTTGCTATCAAACTGTGAAGATATCAGTACATCTTTCCATAAACTGCTTCAATTGGATTTCCAGCAAAACCTTCATCTTGATAGCTCTGTACATACCTCTAAGACATTCCAACGTGCACACATATACCATGTCTAAGCTGTCCAGACTCTTGATTTTGGTTTTGTACTTCCTTTCACTGAGATTTTATTGAATTCATAACTTCATCATGAAGGGTTATTGGCCACAAGCTTAAAAAGACTAATCAGTAGGCAGAGCCACACCTTGTAAACAGCAAAAAGTGCTGGCTAACAACCATCCCAGTTTTTAACAAAATCCCAAACATATTTTCAGGTCAATGCTCTATCCATCTGTTAGTGTTTCATTCAATGTGTTCTCTGTTTTGAAACTTATGAACTTGCATTTTAATATGCATGTAAATAGAAATAATTCAAGAACAGCATCACTGGGCTCTGATTTGTTGTGAAAACATGATAACCACCATGGGGCAACAGACGGTGTAGAAGATTACTCAGACATGCCTGGTGAGTACGCTGAGAACATGTGAAATCCCAAAAGGAAGGACAGGTGGCAGATTTCATACACAGGAGCAAGAAAGAAAATCTGCACTCAAACAGTTATGCGGCCTTGCATGACATGACTGCAAAAGTTTATTCACCTAATTAATCAAGTCAATCCCCTTTCATAAAACTTGTTGCAAGTGAAATATTCCTAAGAATTTGTGACTTGCTTGGTTTCCTTTTTTTAATGTGGTATATAGACCAGACATTTCCCATATGAGCTTGATTGCTTAGATAAAATTCAACCTGCACCCATGTGTGATTTCTTAGATGATTCCTTTCCTATCAAAAAGGTTAGTAACATTGTGATGTAATTCTTATTTTCTTTTTGAATAAGCCACAGTAAAACCATATAGCCAAAAACCACTTTATTTCACCATTAGCTGTATAACCAATATCCATTAAATGGTGGCTATATTCTAGTTCAAAACAGTTCCAAATCCCAAGAAAGGTCTACTGAAAACATTAACCCACCCTTTATTCCTATAAAAATAAAAAAGAAAAATTATACATTCAAGAGGTGTCTACATTTTTAAACAATAAATTAAACTTCATAATATGAACATCAATTTGCATTTCAAATGATAGAAAAGTACAGCGTAGGGTACAAAATAATCTCTTTCCTTACCTTCCAAATACATCAAATACATTCTTTTATTCCTTTAATGCACTGGCACCTAAGAACTTGGAAGAAACTACGGAGTGCTATAGGAAAAGAAAAAAAAATTAAAATCCCCCAGCCAGATTCCCTAAATGGATAGTACCGTCCAAGATTGTGCTGACAAAACTCTCTGACAAAAACGCTAACTGAACTCATATGAAAATATAAGCTTAGTGACTAGAATAGTGAAATCTTCTTCAAAACTTGTAAAAAAAACCCCAAACAACTTCAGCTTTCCCAACTGTTATGCAATTTATTCTAGTACTATAAACATGTTTCCATATCCATTGTAATCAAGATCAGTTTTAACCAGTACCTCATTTTGAGAATGAGTGGCAGAGAGATTTAAAGCTTCTATAGGACTGTCCCCATTATATAGATACCTTGTATCTCTCTATTAAGTTTACACAATGAAGTGTGAAAAATTATGTTTAGTGTTCA
This sequence comes from Donacobius atricapilla, assembly GCA_013397315.1. Classification (NCBI taxonomy): domain Eukaryota; kingdom Metazoa; phylum Chordata; class Aves; order Passeriformes; family Mimidae; genus Donacobius; species Donacobius atricapilla. The sequence continues at coordinate 81,319 of WBMY01004607.1, forward strand.
CTGCACAGGTCACTGGAATGTAAGCACTGATACTTGCATTTATTTTGCAAAACCTGGATTAGAAATGGAATTACATTTGAGTGAATATACCAATTCCCTACCTAATTTCTACAGATAGTAATTTAATTCCTGCTCAACCCCAAGTTTTCAATCATCTGTGCAAAGCTCTGAATTAGAAGGGCACTCATCAGGACTAACCCAAGTGCTGCCACGCTCACCTGCTGCTTATCTGAAGTAAATGAAGCCCACTGCAATTAACAATGCTGGGCTGAGCTTTTTTTTTTTTTTGGAATGGAGTGCTTCAATAGTCTTGCAAACTCATACAGATACACCTGATCTCACTTTGAACTAGACTGCTCAGGTTAGGTAATACAAGTACAACCCCACTAAGATCAATATAGGCTGTGGATTTACTGTGCAGGATTTCAGTCTCTTTCCCTAAGGAAGGCAGCCCTTTTTTCCTTATTCCTGAATCAGGACTGCAACCGTGTGCAAAAAAGTTGACAGATAACCAGGCATTTGGGCTGATGATGCACTTGCTGTGCTTCAGTGGCCATACTGCACACCAAGAGCCAATTTGCATTAAGACTAGGTAAGCTGCACCCACAGCTAAGAAGGTACTTCTAGCAGCTAACCTTTGTATTTTTGCAGAAAAAGTTTTTTTTTCCTTTTAAAAGGTATGTTTTGTAACAGAATTTGGTAAACAGTCATTCCTTACCTGAAGATTCAGATTTTAATTTTTTTTTTTTTTTTTTTTTTTTTTTTTTTTTTTTTTTAAGATA
>WBMY01004607.1:82121-169638 GCA_013397315.1 Donacobius atricapilla
TTTTAGCTTGGTGCAAAACAACTTCCTGATGCTTGGGAGAGCAAGCTCCAAAGACTATTTATAAAATGTTTATTCTGCAAAAGGCTGATAGAAATATGATGCTACTCTGGGTTAAGCTGGTAGCTGATGTTAGATAAGGGGTTTAATAGCCCTAACAAAGCGTCTGCTTCCTCTTAAGCATGCAGGGCAACTTTACCAGTTACCCAGCTACATGCAGGTTTCATTTGTGTCTCAGAAAAAGACATCAAATGAAAACAGCCAATATAGTTTTTAAGAGGAAAATATTTAAGAGGTTTTTTTAATGTTACTTGAGAGCACAAACCAGTAGATGAGGAAAACATTCCACTTAAAATAATTTTCTAGGTGAGTTTGAAAAAAATTAAATCCTGTGGCCAACTGTATGGCTCTTTTTTCACAAGAGAAATGATGTGTTTAAGACCCAGAGGTGTTTCAAAGGAAAAAGAGGAAAAAAATTAATATATTTCCAACCCCTACTTTATCTGTTAATAGGATTTTCATGTTCACAATGTTTGTTTTTTTTTTTTTAATATTTAAGTTAAACCCATGTCTTATCTACCCCAAAGAAAACATTTCTTACATGCTTTTCCATATATCTTCATGATTTCTACCACTGCTGGCAGCACTATTTAAATTCCTCAGAAAGGAGGTCAGTTGAGACTGGTCTGAACACCCCACTGCCTCTTCAGCAGGTGAGAAAACCTCCTCATTTCTTAAGCAAGTGACAACACTTTGCCTGTCTGAGACAAAGCCAGTTTCACACTTGTAGGAAACCTCAAAGTGATTTTATAAGGCAAAACAATAACATTTCAGGAAACAAAATCATGAAAGCCAAGTAAACACAAGTTAAGCTGTTAACAGTAAACAGAAGTGTTTCAGTAATGTCTATTAAAATAAGTGTTTTAACATTTTAAATGCAACTTTAATTAAAAGGTTAACCTGCAGCTTAGCCCAAAATAAAGCACAAACTAAGACTACTCTTATCCAAGTAGTCTGCAAGCAAATGTCCCTTCTTGAGATGAATTTGTCTTAAAAAAAAAAAAAAAACAACAACAAAACAACAATATTTCTTGGTCTCTTATAGTCCATACAATTTGGGTTTTTTTCCATAATATTATTGATCCTCAACATTTGGTCTTCACATAAGTGGTAAGAATGCTACTGTCACAGAGTTAGTCTGAGTTGAAAAATGGTTAAATCTATTGATGTTATGTGGTACTTCTTCCTTTTGATTCAGAGAAACTTTTTTCTTTAGAATGACAGGCTTCAGTGACTGTAGATGCTACTGTTTTAAGCTTATACAGTGTTAAAGTAAAACTAAATAAGAAAACTAAAACTAAATCATATTGCATTAGACTGGTATATTTAAACTGTTAATGTAAACTACGGTTAAAACAGCCATTTGAGATGGCTGAGCACTATCAGTGTCAAAACTTAAATGCAAGAAACCCATATAATCAAAACATTTTTCTATATAATGAATTAATCATTCACTTGACCTTTGAACAAAATATTTAATGAAAATTTTACCTACTATATAGCTACAATTAGTAATTGCTTTTAACCAAGTAGATAGGTTGCAGGTTACTAATCAAAATACAAACATTTGCCAGCACATGTTCTCTGGAAAGGCTGAAAGAGTAAAATAAACTTGCACTTAAATGCTACAATTTGGGATAGAAAAATAAAGCCGTTATCAGAGAAACAACTATGTTTAAATTATAATTGACTGAATATGAACCATGTGCATCTATTTTCAACATTTATGCATTTAGTCTGACACAAGAATACTGTCTACAGGGAGGAGCTTTTTTGTAAAAAAGTATCATACCGTACTTGTAATAAAGCCAATGCAAAGTTCATTATATAGTTCAGAACTGGAGATCTTTTAAAATACATGTATATTTAACCAAGTACTATATAGTAGGAGATATGAGGGGGAGAAGGAAAACCAACTGGAAAATCAAGTTAAAAACCTGAGTGTTTATGAAGAATTATTGCTGAATTTGTGGGTACATTTTGACTGCTTATAATTTAGTATCAACACCTAAAAGACAGAATAATTAAAAGCAAACCCCTGGATTACAATTTTTTTAATTTTTTTTTTTTTTGCAGAACACTACCACTGTTCAAGGTTTGGTTGTATTTTAATGATTTGTATTTCATACATCTGATTACACAAAAGGCATTCATGGTTTAGGGCACTGTTCTTCTTATTTTTAATAAATAGCAAGACCTGTCCCTTCCATCTGACTCAGAAGCATTCCCCTGTGAGATTACTGAAGACATGCTGAATAGGCAGTTTAGTTGCTTCCATATCAAATATAAAGCCACTAAGTTTAAAATTTGTTTAATTCTGGAGAAATTAATGTGAGTGTATTTCACAGTGATGAAAACCTCAAGGGTTTATTACTCCCTCTTCATCCACCACCACACCAGACATTTTGAATACTTATTTTCATGATCATGCCAGCACAGGAAAAATAGAAGGTAAAATGTTTGTGAAGGTTATACAGAATCTTGTCTTCACAGCATTTTACACCATTTGCCAATTGCTTGACAATTAAAAACTTTGTGGTCACAAGTTTTAACTCCCACCAACACCCCACCACGCCAATCAATTAAATCTATGTATTTGTGATTTTTTAATTTTTGTGGAAACAAAAGCTGGCATTAAGATGTTTTCATAATTATGCTTATCATAATTATGATCAATTATATTATCAAATTATAATTACCTGCAAGATCAGATCTAAGGCATACTTCATTCAGTGCAAAGTAATCACTCGCTACAGAGAGAAGACAAAACCCCTTCAATTCTCCCCTATGGACCCTACAGGTACATGTGCAAAAACCAGCAAGACTGAAATAAAGATGGACACAATATACAAGATACTTGTGTAGTTAATATTTCCTCTAAGGTATTAAAAAAAAAAAAACAAACAAAAAAATTATAGAGATTACTATTTATATAGTGTTGAGTAGTCTCTCTGTGGCCAGCAATTTCAAATTTCAAACAAGTTATTAAAATCCAAGAGCTCCCCAATGGTTTTGCCAAATCCATCCAAGTTTACCAGAACAAGAGCAGCATTTGTTATCACAATATGCCACTCATCATTTAAATACACACATACTAACCCAAGTCAAGCCTATACCACGTATCTTGAGACTGGAGTTACACAAGAAATACATTTACAGTGCTTTGGTAAGTACATAATAAACAAAAAGAAACATAAATAGCAATTGGAATATAGGAATAACCTTGAACACAAAGAAACTGAGTACTTCCATGAAAGACATGGATGTCACAAAGATGCTCTAAATATTTTCTTACAATTTATTTTCTTGCCTTTTTTCACTTGACAAACTATTAAATGCAAGTCATGCCAACTGCAAGGGATGACTCTGAGACCTGGGCACAGGAAAACTTTAAAAAAAAAAAAAAAAAGGGATATTTTAACAGACAGGCACACACATAACAAAGCTTCCCAAGTAATATGTGCCTGTCCACTATCATTTTACATCTGGATTCACAGCGAGATTGAGCTACCAGATGCAATTTAGCAAGATAAGAGTGAACCAGTCTTTTGGCTTCTAATCTAAGCCCAATCCAGCCAGATGACAGTGATCCAAAATATTACAGAAAACTCTAGTCAAAGTGAAATTTGGAATGCAGTGTGTAAGGATGAGCACAAACCTATTCACCATTCAACCTAACAAAGCCAAGAAGGTTTCCATGTTGCCAACTACTCTGTATATCTCAATTAAAACTCTTTTGATCAATAAATAATAACCAGGTATCTTCTTCAGCTATTGCTCAAAATGTAATCTTGGAGAAAGGACCAAGCCTACAAAAGACAAGTCAGCTATTTAGCTCATTCTACATGCGCTTTCTAGTTATCTCCTGGGGGAAAAAACCATAATCTTCCAGGAACATGAGAGATACATATTGTACAGCTGGGATAGTTTCTATAATGAAACTTCAGCTATAAATGATAATATCCATAATACAAACCAGAATTCTAAAATACATCTGAATGTGTGTGTGCATATATATCTCTCTGAAAAAAATTATTTAATTTTCTCTTTTATACATACAAACATCTGGCTAATATGCCCCATAGAATTTTTTCCCTATTTAGGACTAATTTTTTAAATTACAGAGTTTTAAACAGTCCCTTAGAATATTTTTTAAACAATATTAAAAAAATTAACAACTATGTCAGGTTAATCAAAAAGCACACACAAAAATAATTTAACATTATACAAATGTGGTTATACTGTTCAGAAAGTCCAATTCTCTCATCTGAAATGAAATAGAGACCATTGTACCTTAGGGTGAATTATTCATCAATGTACAAATTCATTCTCTCTTTCCACGTAAATCTTCAGGTGAATTTAACTGCATTTCTGTATAAACAAAAAACACAGTAAATCTGGAGAACTCTTGCAAAAGGGAGTTGTGTTTCCCTGGATAAGAGCGCTTTGCTGGAGGGCAGCAAGTCAACATTTTTTCACCATCTGAACACTAGCAACACCCGTGCCCGTGTAAGCTTCACACCTTGAAATAGCAGCAACATATTTGATGGGTTCAGTAGTAATTTTTCTTCCAGTATTGGATTAGACTACTTTGCATATACAGTAAGTCCAAAGTCTAGTACTTGTGTGCAACATTAATCCACATTAACATCTGACACTCATAAATACACATGGAAACAAACATGACAGAGAATTGAACCTAGTTTTAAGTTAAAATGTTGTCAGTCCACATATAGAAACAGCAGTGGAAAGTATAAAAAGACAGCGAGCAGAAACAGAAGGAAAAGAGTTGCAATAACTAAAACTGTAAGTAGGTCCCAGTCAAAAGGGCAAGTTGCAACTAAAATTCATCAACAGAAGATGTAGACTGTACCATTTGCATAAATGCCTAAACGCAGCATTATTTTCACATCACATACAGTAGATGTGATTTTTAAGCAGCATATTATAACAGCTGGCATACTTACTAATATATTTATGGTAACTGAATATTAAATTTCTCCAGCTCACTGTACAGTAGTTATGCATTAGCCTTTAAAGCTTTTCGTCAGCCTTTTCATCAAGGTTACAGTTCCATGGACATTTAGTATTCCAATAAGAAAGTTACAAATATTCACCTTCAATGAACTTTCACACAATACAAATACATTAAATACATCCTTAAGATGAATCCTTTCAATAATAGCAGTTTTCATTTTGCTATTTCAAAGGAAACACAAGGAACTTTGTAACTTCCAAAGTAAAGGGTGTTTTAAGGCAGTAAAAGATACGTGTTAAGGTTTCCATAATTGTTTACAGTTGTCTATGGGAATAAAGCATATTACACACAATTACTGTCATATATTTATCTATGTGACTTTGTTATACTGTACATGATTTAGCAATCTTCTTGAGAAATTTAAAGTGCCACAGTTCAAATGTGCTCATCTGTCTTTTCACGGGCTTCTAGTCCATTCTAGTTGCTTTCAGAAACAAGCCCTTGCTTTACTTAAAGAGCAGTTTTTTGAGCCGGAAAAAGAAGTCATCCTTCACTGCTGTGCTAACTGGCATCCAGTGGTCGAACCAATCCTTCTTTGTAAACACGAAGAATAGCTTCACAAACAAATTTGTATTGACTCTGTGTAGGAAAGAAAACATAAAAACATTTATGGATGCTCAGTTAAACTGCTGATTAGACAGTATTATTGAATAGGACTAAATTCTACAGCTTCCTTTTTTCCTGAGCAAAAGCAGGAGAGGAGCTACAAGGATGGGAGGAGAAAATCCTACTCTCCTGTCTGTGTTCACAGTAAACAAAGCTGACATTTACTCTTCCTTGAAGGACAAGCATTAAAAATCACACTCCAAGGAAAATATAGTCTGCCAAACTAAAATAATACATGCTTAATTTTCAGGGAATAGGAATTATTTGTAAAAACTGTGCATGACTTTTGACTAAGTTTGACTTGATATTTACCTTGTTTATACATCTAATCTGTTTTGAGGGGCGGATATGGTAGTTATCTGATTATTACGAGTATTCTGAGCCTGTCAATCCTGTAGTTACACATTATGGGGCACATTTAAGTTACATGACCAAGATCACATTTAAAGTTGCCATATAGGATCTATAGGTGCAACTACCTCACTGAAACCCTTTTTTTTTATCCAAACCATCTACAGTACTGCAGAAGGAGTCACTTTATTATCAATTTTCGCTCGGATCATATATCTCTGTTTGAAAGAGAAAGGGATCAAAACCTTTCAAATGAATATTTTTGAAGATCAGCAGCCACATTAATTCTTCTCTCACCCAACATTTTGATCTCAATTAGATCTTAAAGTCTTTACAAATTAGAGTTTCTTCCTGCACTATATTATTATGAAGACAAGTTCTTCCATGACCTTGTAACGTAACTATTTGTTAAAAACCATTAGCCTGTAAGCCTTTTCCCAAAAAGTGATACAAGGAGACATTGTCAATAGGACTAGTGCAGAACTAAAAATCCAGGTAGCCTGAATAAATTTTTATGACTAACACAATCCTGAGAACACAAGATGACTGAAATTTAAAAGAACTTGCAAAGATCAAAGCATCCTCACTTCTGCAGAAGTACTATTGTCAAACTCCCAAATGAACCCTTTTCTCCTTTCTCTGTCATATATTCAGAGAAGCAAAGCTTTACATTTTTTACATCCCTTTTTTCCATCTTTGAAATGTTCTCCCACTGCCCTTGTATTGTCAGTTCCCATCAACTCTTCTAAAGCATCTGGAAACATTCTCTCACTATCTCTCAAAGGGCAGGATTCTCCCACTGTCTCCCAAAGGGCAGGGCTAAAAGATAACTTTTGGACTGTTGCGGACCTTAGGTTGCCTTTATATACCAGAATGTTATTCTTGTCCATAACTGAACACAACACAACGTATTTTCTTTTAAGTACAGAAAAACTTAAGGAAAACAGAAAGGTGGAAAAGAATTTTCTGCATCTTGATTTTCCTAGCTTTTCTTTCAACCTTTCAGTCAATTACTCCCACCTTCAATATCATTTTGTTCTTATTACTTAATTACTTTGTCTTGTCTCTTCACTGTTACTGTCATTTCCATATTTCTATTGCCTGAACAAGCCAGGTGTGGTATTTGGCTCTCTGTTTGATACTTCTGTTAACTTGTGTGATCAAGTTACTGAACAAATAAAAGAATGAGCACTTCAGCATTGCTTCTTCTGACTCAATCTCTGACTACTTGTTTTCTTTGCTCTTAACTGTTGCATTTATTCTTACTGCTCACTCAGCTGGGAGCTACTTCTATTATGTACATCCGAAGCACTGTATTCCGCATTGTTTAGATACCTAATTTCTCTTTGTTGGAAGATAATGGTTAATCTTTCTTTTTTTAAATTGTATTGGTTTGGCATGAATGGTAACAACCAATTAGTGATATGCTTTAAAACTGACAGCCAGGTTGGCCAATTAGATGCAAGTGTACACCCCTGGGACACACGGCTTAAATACAAGTGGGATTTTGGGAGAGCTCTCTTTGCTGCGGGCATGCCATGTGGTAACATCGAGAGGGGAGGAGCAGTCGGGACCCAGCTTAGGCCCCGACGCCGGGCCAGGGCGGCCGTGCGGGGGCTGGCCCTGGCTGGAGCCGAGCCAGGCCCCCGAGCCCAGCAGACGCCGGCAGAGAAAGGGGAGCCACGGCTGTTGACATCCAGCCGATCCTACAGCCTGTCCCACGCCGCCGCCGGGCTGAGGGAGATGGCCCCGCCAGCCCCCGGGTCTCCGGAGAGCAGCACCGAGCCCAGGCTGGGCCAAACCCACCCCATAAAACCCGGGGGTGGAGGGGGGGAGAGAAGATCCGGGCCACCATTTCTGAGCTTTTCTACACCTCGTGGATTTGAGGCTTTCAGAGACACCGCAGCAGAGACCACATGGCCATCCGCAGGCCCAGGCAGGAAAATATTAACTCTTTTCTAACACTGACTGAGACTATTTTAAACTCTAACCCTTCTCAAAGAGAGAGGAAAGGCTAAATTGGAGGTATGCAAAGGGATAACATGAAGATATCAAAATGAGTAAAGGAAGAGTGACTTTGTAAGTGGAAGAGATGACAAGTTGCCTTAGTTCTAGGCTGTAAAACTCCTTTATTTATGGTAACAGACTGTAATATTTCCTTTAAATAGTGGACTGAGAATGGGGAGATGATTTTGTGGATCCAAGCAAAGGCATCTGATCTTACTGAGTGGACATTTGCTTTAGAAACTATAATCTCTGATTTTACTGAGTGGACATTGAATTGGAAACTGTAATCTAGTGATCCTATGAGATGTTTGAAGCCTCGTCACCAGTGAAGAATGAGAAGTCCTTTGTTGTGGAGCTGTGCATCTTTAAAAGGTGAAACCCCATGTTTTTAAGTCCATGGCCCATATGTAGTCATGGGGAAGGCTACATTTTGGGAGGCTCACAGATGCTGATTCTCAGGCAGGCTGCTTTTGTGGGAGCTGGAAGCCACAAACAGACTGCATCTCTTGTGGAAAGTTACCAGAACAAAATCAGGAGGGACTTGTCTCTCTCAAAGACTGAATGAAAGACTATTTTATAGGTGGTACTGACTTAGAGTTCTGATTTTCTGTCTCTTTACATTGTTTCATGGAAAAGTAAACTGTTGATAGGGGGGTGCGGAGTGCTTTTAAAAAGGTTTCATGTTTTTTTTGAGTGACCTTTAGTGTGCGTTAATAAATCTGTTTCTATCTTTACAATGAGCCTGTTTTGCTTTTCTTCTAATCCTATTCCATAGTAGAAAGACAGACCACTACACTACATTTAACAAAACAATTTCGGCAAATGTGAAACCACTACATAAATGAAAGACCATACAGTTACACCAACTATGTTCTAGCTTCATCATTTCGGCTGAAGTTTTTTTGGCTGCTCAAGGTAACAAAATTACTCGTCTTTGAGAAACTACAGCTTTCACATGATTAACAACAGACACTTAACTGACCAGGTAATAGCTGTGATCTGTCCATTCTTTTTGGGTATGCCCTGTCACAACATACATCTGGAAGATCATATCACCTTAGAATTGGAGCACACACACAATCCCCAAAGGGAAGCTGAAAATGCTTTAAGCAAGACTATTAAAACTGAACAATTCCTTTATTACAACTGAATAATCTCTAATGACTCTCTGAGAAACCCAAAGTGGGATATCAAATATGAGCAGTGAGGCTAGCTGGAATGCAGGCATGGGAATGTGATAGAGCATCCAGGATAGATTGCAATATTAACATGCAGCTCTCTGGTATTCTTTTTTCTCACAGCTGAGTGCTTGCTTCTGTATCTCATTTACAGCACAGTATGCCAATTTGTTCACTGGCTTTTCACAACAGTATCTGCTTTCTTCAATAATAACAAGTGAATTTAGTTTCACAGTATTGCTGCTACAGATCAGCCCTCTCCTGATTGTGCTGACAGCAAACTGTGTAACACAGCAAGCAAGGTAAAGAATCCTATTTTAGATATTTATTTTCCATACAGGGAGTCTGACTGTAGATATAAATATTACTATTCCCTGTATTTTTCAGTTATGTCAAAGTGTGGAGTGAAAGAACAATTCTGGCTGATTTCTGTAGTAACAGAAGAGATTCGGTCTTCCGGCAAGCTGAAGTTTACTTTGTTACATCTGATTCCCAAGAAGAGGACCACTTCTAGAATGTTAAAGCTTCTTATAGCATTTCTACTCTAAAGTGGCCTTTTGAAAAGCCACTTCCTTTTTTTAAAGCCAGGCCACAAACACTTTGATTTTACCTTCAACTTAATAACTTCCTATAGTGCTTGTACCAGAATAAAAAGCAAAAATTTATTCTAGCTTCTTGCAGAGAATTTAGACAAAGGACCTGGAACAGATGATCAGTACAAGTCTGACTTTGGGTATTCTAACTAGTTAGAATGTGCTGAAATCAATTATCTTTTCATGGCAAGATAAGAAATGTTTTGAAAGTAGATAAATACATACCTCATTAGCAAAGCAGCCTTTGCCACCATGCTACATTATGCTAAATTTATGAAGTTTGAAATATAATGGCAGCTGAAGATTCATACTACTAGATCCTTTAAAAAAATTTTGGACGTGTTTTATAACTTGACAAGTTATATATACAGACAATGATGCTTCCTCTCCATCACTTACTGATGTTTGCACCATCATAGCTCTCTGGTCTCTCATTTTCCGTACAATATCCAGCGGATAAACAGGTTGGTTCCTTTCAATTAAGCACATGGCTGTTTCCATAGTGACCAACACACCAGTACGACCGATTCCTGCACTGTGAAATGCAACAGGAAAATAATCTATAAAATTAGGTTTTTGCAACACACCAAATTCATATCACAGTCTTAATAGTAGGACAGCCTTGGAAATTACAGCAAGACCCTAGTAAAATTCAAAGAGAGTGCAAAGTTTATTTTTACAGCAACTTCAGTAAGATTTTCTGGTAATTACTGAAAAGAAAATATTTTTTAATATAAATAAAACTAAAACCTCACCTAAAGTAAATGCATTTTTAAACACTTAAACAGCTCAAACTGGACTGGTTTGGTATTTTCGTCTTAAAAAAGGTAAGATCTAATTGACTGTTTTTATGACACACACACTGGAACAGCATGAAAATAATTTTTGCAGTACCATTCAAAATGAGATTACAACAGCAGTAGAGGATAAAAACCAGAGAACAAATTAAACTGCAGATTATCAGATCTGTGATAATTATGTGACTAAGCCATTTCACCAAAATGTTGCAGGAGACAGGGAAACAAAGTAAACTCATCCTTTAGATGCAACATCAGTGTTTATGTCATCAGCAGTAGACGTTTGTATTGCACAGTTTAACATACTCATCTAATTCAAGGAATCTCCTGTCTTGCAGACCAACTTTTCCCATCAGATGCTTATTCTAAGGCTGAAGCAGACCTATAATCAGAGTTTTAAAACACAAGTACCTGCAGTGAACAAGAACTGGCTCATTCTTTACTCTCTTTGGCCTCATACAGGTCACAAACTCCAAGAAGTCCATGGAGTCATCAGGAACGCCATGATCAGGCCAAGCTACGTACTGGAGATGGGTGACGGTGTGTTGTTGTTCTGTCTAAAATACAGTAAAGTTTTCAAAAAATGGCCAGTGTTATGACTCTGGTATTAATGTTTACTAGATATAAGTCATATTTTTCACAGCAAGTGTTTTCTGCAGATGCAGTAAGAGCTAGATGATGTAGAAAACATTTGTGATTTTAAAATTCAGTTTGAACTATGGACATGTAATTCTTGGAAAGTATTCTTAAGACATAACATTTTCTAAATAAATGAGGTATTGAGTTTATCTTCTGTGATCTAATAATTTTAATTTTTTTTTAATTTATTGACTATTACACTTTGACATCATTAATTCACCTGAGGTAAAATGCTACAAGACATAAGCATAACAGTACTATCCAATAGTTTGGAACTAGTTGGAAGAAACAACAGAGAACAGCAGAACTACTGAGAACAATACCAACATACCAGGGGTTTAGGGCTATGAAATCTATTGCAAATATGTCTGTGCACACTAACAGATTCAGGTAAAATGAAGTTGCCTGCAACACTTGTTACATCTTGTTTCTGTGAGAAAACAGTATATATACATATATATCATTCATACATACATGCTCATTGTTATATATGAATGACATCTGTATGATCCACAGGAGGATACTTTTCTGTATGGAAGCAATATAATTAGTTAAAAGATTTTGTTGTACAAAGAGTTCTTTTTTAGTATCAATTATATGTAAAAACCCCACGGTTTTACACAAGTTCTTTCAATTTAGTTTTTTGTTACCTTTGATTATGAAATCACTCAATCATCTCTGCATTCAGATTGGGCTGAACTGATATGTTGCAGATGTAACTAATGGTTAGGGTGGGAAGGAAAAGACCTAAGATACTCGTGAGCTCTGCTGCATTGTGCAGGGAGGATCTCAATCCACGCTATTACAAACTGAGACACATCTTCATGTTCCTTTATTCCTTCCACATGTTTTGCAAGTTAGGCTGTTACCTGCATTTAATTTATGTCCCTTACAAGACTTAACATTTGGCACCCTTCTGAAATAAAACTCTCCTTTATAACTGTATAAAAAATGACAGTCTATAAAAGCTGGCCTTTCCCTAGTGATCCACACAGGAATGTTTTTGTGATGCTAGTGACTTTAAAAGGTTTTTCCCTTTTTCTCTTACACTCACAACTGCTGAAATATAGGATCTGTTTTAAATGTCTTCAACTGCTTGTTTTCCTCTCACAGCTGAGGATGTTCCACTCCCAAGGAACAGGCTAGTAGGGCACAAAAGATGGAATAACTACTACCTATGTACTAAGTAGAGTCTTAGGGAATACATTTATTCCAGTCAAAGCAATTGCAGAAATTTACAATTGCCCACAGGGACAAAAAGAAAAATGACACAGCTGATACTTTGCTTCTTAAAAGCAGAGCCTGAGCAATCAACAATTAAAAGGTCCAGCAAAAGGCCCACATGGACAATGTAATCTAACATTAATGAACAAGCTTGCTGTAATACAAATGACGCCAGGATCTACCATCTATGTCATCAAAAGACGCACAATGACCAGGATCTCTGCATGAAAAAGCATGCATGGCCCTTTGCTACCCAGCTCTACTGAGTAGAAAAGGTTGGCCTTGAACAAATGATTACCACTCACATCTTTCTGAAATGCCAAAGATTAAAAAAAAATACAAAAACATGTCTAGAAAATGACACTAAAAATCCTCCTTTAAAAATATTCGCATGCTTTAATCAGAACCTCTTCAAAAGGGAAATGGATAAAGCAGCAATCACACATAACAGTTTGAGCTGATTCTCTTAAATCAGAGATTTTTGAATTACACCATCCTGGTGAAACAAAGACTTGATTATTTGAAAATTACCCAAGACTGAGTACTCAGTTGCCTTCCATGTACTTCAAGAGCTTAAAGCTACACAACATGGATAAGTGCCAGTGGCACACCTGAGAAACCCTGGCAGTGATCTGTAGAAGCACAAAGTCATTTTACAAGCTCAGAATAAAGGAAAGAGCTGACTGAACTTTTACTTATCAGTACTTCAGGCTCAAATAGAGTGAGCTGCATTTAGTTAAATAATTTACAGATGTTAGGTGCAAAAAGTACGTTACATAAGACTTAGAGTGAGAATACCCTAAGAACACGCACTTAGGCCTCAAAGCAGTTGCTTTTGGTGTAAGCATCTTCAGTTTTTGTTATGTGCCCTAATCCTCCTTAGAGACCAATACAGGTGTTTGTTAATTATTCCAGATATGTATCAAGCCTCAGTGTAGCCTTCCAATTATTTGTGCTTTAACATGATCAGTTTTGATTCTTTTGTTGAGCTCTTCTGAGATGATTCAAAATGCTGAAACTTGACTATTCTACCACTTGCTTTCCAAAATGCACAAGCATTTTAAAACACTTTATGTTTTATTAACTATTTAAACCTAATGTAAACAGTAAATATATTTATATTAGAATTAGTTTTTCTATGTCGAAGTTTTTATGTCTCATGCAGAAAATATCAAAGCAGTACTCTGATGAAGTCCAGATTTTTAAAGCTATTTTAGTAGGGTTTTTGGCTTTTTAAAAAACATCTTCAAGTCTAGTAAAAGCCATTTTTTTAAATACAGAAAATGTCAGCCAAACAATACCCCACGTGGAAATAACTTACATTAAAAGACCTTAACAGTTATTAAAATCTAGCACTTATACATGAAAAAAAATGCTAGAATTTTAGTTACTGGTTCCATAGTTAGCCCTACAGTACATGTTCAGTTAGCAATACTTATTTTTAAACAGTATTCCTCTCAGATCTTGCTCCTTTATACAAACCTGAAAATGGAAAATAAGAGGTAACTTCTTATATTCAAGTTATTCATCAAACCACTATTCTCTACAACTCAGTTTAAGTCTTTTTCACAATTTTTTCTTTTAGCACTGTCATTTTCAATGACAGTGACATCCTAATGACTGATAAATGTATAATTTTTCTTCATAAATATCTAGATTTACTAGTCCTGTTTTATGAGTCTTAGAGAAAATGAGACAGCAACAGCTGCTTATGGTTTGGTTGCTGTTTTTGCTTAACTTGACCTTATACATCTTGCTATTCCAAAATTATTATTTTTTTTTTGCATTCACATGGACTGATTTCAATGGAATTCATGTATTTGGTATTTTTCCAAATCAGTTTAAAAATTATGGATACAAAAAAATTAGCCCAAACAACAGACTTCAGTGACACTTCAGGATTATGTAACTTGCCCAGTTTGTCGTCAGCGCTTTGGCCAGTATTTAGCTTCTTCATGCCATTGATCCGTGTTTACTTAGTAAGGAGCTACAGAAGTTTAAGACATCACATTTGTCCCCAGCTGTTTGTTGTTGTGCTTCTGAACAGTTCTTTTCATTACAGCAAAGTTGTTCACAAAAAAAAATCTCTGACAAAACAATGTACTTGTCCCTACCCCTCCTGGGCAAATTCAAGATACCTAACTGCAGTAGCAGCTACACTGTGCTTAAGCTAACATCCTAGATTTTGCTCAGAAGCACATGATCTTTTCCAGTGAGTCTGTCATTGGGACTGAAACTCCTGACAAAGAATAGGGTTGTCACATGTAATGCTTCAAACGGCTGCTCTAACACTTGCAATACAGCTGTATTGTCAAGATCTTCAGCCACAAAAATAATCATTCCTCATCCTTCTAAAGTTTGCAGTCTTGCTTATTGTAATTACATCAAAAGACAAACTTCCTTGTTTCATTCTCCCTAAATGATAGATTCTCCCCGATTAATAAAAGATTTGTGTGCTCTTCAGAAAATCAACACACAGAAATTAGAATCATAATCGTCATATAGAAAGTAGGAAATCTAAACTTGAAATGTCAACCTTAATTCTTACTTATGTTAAAAACCAAGCAAGTGATTTTGCATTTCAATGTTTCCGTTAATGTCCTTTTTTGTGAAGGTTATAACATAATCTTCAATAATGAGACAAAAAGAAATCACAGTGTAGAACTACATTAACCCTGAAATGGTCTTTTTATCTTCTAAGCAGGAAAAGGTGTGCTCTTTGCCAGTGGGCTTCACAAACATACCTTGAAAGCTGAGACTGAATGACTGGGGTTAAAGCCCAGTTTCTAAAGTGCAGATACTCTGGCAAGTGGCATTTCGCATTTTTTGGGCAACTATTCACACATTATTATGCTGCTGTACACACTTACCATAACACTTCTAACCTACTTCTGTTATTTGGCTCTTTATGTTTCAAAACCAGTGAGATTTATGGCCAATCATACATTGCAAAGCATTTATCTTAAAGAAAACCGAATGAAAACTTGTTTCAGGCTTCTTAATGCTATTTTGTCAAGGATCATAAAGAAATACTTATCTTGATTTACAAAATAGTGCACTCTGTGATGAGCTCTGCACTCTCACTGCCTGATTCCTTTCCTTTGGTGTGTTTGTTCTTGTCCCCAAAGTGTTCTGAAGCTTTTTTTAAAAAATAAAAAGCCTCAACCAACCCCACAAACCCCCAAACTTAGTGTTACAGTATAGCTTTCATCTTGGTCTTGAAAAGAAATGGCAGGAAATGAAACCTTTCTTCATTTTATGAGTTAGAAAGGTTACAAATAAATGAGTGACAAGGACTAAAACTTTGGGTACATATAGTTGCAATACTACTTTTATGAGGTTAATTTCTTCTGTGCTGATATTCAAGTTTATCACTTAAAGAGTAATTGGCCAAAATATAGAAACAAATATCATGCTGCTCCCTGACTGGGCAGTTTCTCATATCTAGAAACAGAAGTACTGTAAACTGTCTTAACTGAATAACCTTTAAGTACTGACATTTGATATCTCACATGTTTATGACTGCAAAGGAAAACTTAATCACATTAAAACAAATTTGGATGCATTGTCAAGTGAGAGAATGTCAAGCTACAAATGCATGAGACTAAAAGATTGGTCGTCTTGCTGTAAGAACGTTGATTAAATATTGTATTTTAAAACAGATACTGCCTTTTCCTTGCTTACTACTTACCATTACTACTAGCAATTCTAGTAACAGTAAAAGCTACTTAACTATACAGAAGTTTAAAACACTGACTACAAATTAGCCTTTGGTCAGTATGCAGTGATTTCTTACACATCTTATGAAAGCATAAACCCCTCATTTTTTTAGAAAATACCTGTGGCCATAGAATTTTGGAGAAGAGATGAAGGAAAGAAAGGTATAAGAAATGCAGGTCAATTTAGAAACAAAAACCAAACTTCAACCCCTACAATTCAGTTTGTAGGAAGTCGAGATGTGACCCGAACACAGATTTCACAACGAAAGATAATATACTGTGTTTTGTCTTCTCTTTGCTTTCTAACTCCCTAGACATTAGCATGAAAGCATTAGGAGTTATGGAATATAAGTATTTTTCATAAATAGAACACATTTCAATTGAGATACATATGAACCTTTTTCTTTTTAAAATCTGACTAAAGACAATGAAAAGGAACTGGTGAGATTGCGCATCTCTCTCAAAACAACTTTATAATGCTTCACTTCTTTATTAGCTGTTCTAGCTGCATGTGCCATTAGCCAAGTGACCCATATTTCATCCCTGAAAGAGCAGAGTTACTTACGATAAAAACTCCCATTAAAAATCAAGGTACTTATGAAGAGTCAGTGGTTGCAAAACTGTTTAAAGAACAGCACTAAACTTCCTTATGATGTTTATTACAGTACCTGTATAGCATAACGTATCACAGAACCTCAAAAACTGTGTCTTTGAAGAAGCTCTAAAGAAATAATCATATCATGTTGGTACATATAATACACACATATTCTATTTTAAAAAAATTGTCTGTGTGTACATAGACACACATCATATCCACACACAGAGACATACATTGCCAAATACATAGTCTTTATCTACCTATCTATGAATGTATTCATTCAGCTTGTTTGGGGATAATTAAAGGCAAGGGGCACTTACCTCAATGTTTGTAATGACCATTTCTCTGACAACATAAGCAATCGTGCAGTCTTCAGAGTGGCATCTGACACGGAAGCAGCCATATTCCATCACATCTGGTGGATCAGGCCAATACTGATGACATTTGGTCTGTAAGAAATTTAGGCACACATCAAGACTGTTGTATACAAGGCCTTCCATTTCCAGCCTTCCCTCTTGTGTCGTGGTTCAGGGAATTCAAGGAGCAGTACAAAATCAGTTTTAGTTTACTGGTGAGATTTTTTTCCATCCAAATTGAAAAGTAACATGACAAATTCTCCATAAACTTCTGTTTTAGTGATTTATAATAAGTATTCAGGTCAATTGGATGCATGACACTTTGGCTGCTGTTTACATATAATTGCTAGAATGACTTCTCAAGGCATAATGTGGGAGAATAAAGATGAATTTATTCTGTCGTAAGAAAAGAAGTGCAGAGGTTACATTTGAAACTAACTTTAGCCATCTAATAGCAGGTTACAGCAAAGGCAAAGCCACACCATTCTTGAAAGTGAACAACAAAAGGACAAGAGGCAATTGTAAAGGAGCAGCAAGGGAAATTCTGACTAGATGTTGACAAAAAAATTCCACAAAGAAGGACAAGCACAGAAACAAGAAGCCCCATGAGAATGTGGAATCTCCACCTGTGGAGATAATTAAAACTTCCATGTGACACTGCAACCTGCACAAAGTTCAAAGTTGTTGTCTGCAGCTTTTAAATTGATACAGAGTAGCAAAAGCTGGAATTTTTGAAAAGTTAAAATTTCTTAATTTTACCTTTAATAGAGCTCAGTTTTCAGAGGCTTAAAATCCAAATTATAACCATTATGCCTGAAAGCTTTACTGTAGTTATTTATCTTAACTACTTTCCCCTTCAGATTTAAGCCAAAATAACATATCCATTTCTGAAAAAATTAACATTACTGTGGAGAAAAAAACCCTGCTATCATACAAACCTTAACACTATTGGAAAGAGATAGTCTAGAATGTAAAACTTCCAGGGACTAGGAAAATACTTGGTATTTGCCGATGGGGACACTCTTGACAAGAACATACATCTTTTTCTATGCCTGAAAGTTCACCAACAAACTGGGCAAATCTAATTAATTCCTGAAAACAAAAAGAACTCATAAAAGCTTCTGGTGTGCAAAGGTACCAGCAGGATGATTAGAAGCCATCAACAATTGCCTGGAAGTTTCCAACTGACTATATGAACTCCAGACTATTACTGATCTGTGTTTCTTCTCAATAGAAGGAAATGAATACACCAATAAAATCAAAAGATGAAGGGATCATTTTTATGTCAGGTGATGTTCAGTAATGTCTGGTTCCATGAAGAGCTATATAACGTGACCATGGTTAGAACCTAATTCTTGCTTAACTTACTTCCTTACATCTCAATCTCTTTGGTGTTTAACACCTAGAATACTCACTCCCTTGCTTTCTAAAGATACTGGGTTTTGACTGGGGTGCCAGATAAATTTGATAATGTAGGACAAATCACATACAAAATACCGATAAAGGCATACATGAGTCATCACCTTCTCCAGCTCTTAAAAAATCCAACATTGAGTTTTCAGCTTCTAAAACTTCAAAACCAATACCTTCCCATTTAATCTAAATACTTAATCTTTAAAACTACAAAGGACAAATTAAATCAAAATACACCAGATTTTCACTGTGCTATACAAAAATTCAAGGAGAGGCAGAATTTAACTAAACATAATTAAAAGAATTATCAGAGCAATTATAGGAAGGAACCTGAGATGTAAATAAAAATAAGCAAGCTGAATTCTGACCACTAGTACATACCACAGTAGCACACTCCTTTTTACAGCGAGACTACATGGTTTCATAAACCCACTCAATGCTTCCAGAAATCTGCTGAATCTTTTGGAGAGAAACTGCCACATGGAGGCTAATACTTGGGGAGAAAAATGACAGCACATAGTACCAGTCTGATCAGAACAACAGAATGAATGCTGTGATTTCTGTTTCTCAGACAGCTGGTTTGTTTGCAAAGCAGCATAACAAAAAGCAAGTTGAGGATTATCTGCTCTAAGTAATTCAGAAAGCCTGGCCTTCAGAATAATGATTCAACAGGGTAAGTTGGCCTCTTTTAAGGTTATTTAACTATAACAATGAAAAAAGTTAAAAGGTACAGTACATTTCTTCAGCATACAAAGGACATGGGCACTTACCCGTCCTCGTTCAGTGAGAGTTGTTAACATGATGATCAGTGATAATTTGTGATCCCAGACTACTTGCCAGAAGTGTGCACATGTGTGTGGAAGAGGCCCCTGAGTAGCAATGTACCGATTCACAATGCCAGCAGAAGGAATTTCCATCTACAGAGGAAAAGAAAAATCCTATGTTAAGTTTGCTCTCACTCCTCAAGTACTCTTTAACTCAGCATTTCATTCAAGTGGGAAGTTTTGAGGGAAGATTAAGGCAAAAAGCTAAGTAATAAGACAACCAAGATTACAATTTTTTATGTGAAAAACTTTTAACTCATTAATTTAAAACAGATGTAAAGCACAGATTCTATAGTCCTTCATGCTGAACTATGAGCAGAGGATTAATAATGAAAATGTGTTTGAAAACTTAAAACTGCAAAACTTTCTAAATTTTCTTCAATATTTAGTAAGGAATGATGGCAGGGTATATACACAAAAGGTATAGCAAAAGCTCTTTATTGCCTGATACTAAACACAGGAATGCAATAATTGACTCTGTGATTTAGGTGCTTAGCTTATGTATCTAACAGAAACATAGACACATTTTCCCCTCTTTTCCCAGACTCCCAGTCTACACTTGATTGATTAGGGAAATCAGGACTCTAGTTTATCTTCTGGATCCTTCATAGCACAGGTGGTAGGTCCTAAGTGGTTCTAGAGGGGAAAAAAGGCTTTGTTTTATTGAGACAACCTCAGCATTTGCAGTATATGGAAAAATAAAACAATTTTTCTGGGTAAAGACTCTGCACATATCATAGTGTATCACTACATAGTAGCATCCAATGTGTGTTAGGATGGTCACCTGTTTCACAACAGACACTATTTTTTAGGTTATGAAATTTTACATCTTTCACATTTATAAATGCTCCAAATTAAAACAAAATATCCTTATTTGAAAAAAAAAGCCAAATTTTGTCTGCTTCAGTAATATAGAATGTGAGTAAATGCAGGTCTCTGTATGACTTACATTCACATAATTTGCATTAATGTAATCTTCATCTCCTTGCAGTATTATCCTTGTAGCATCATCTGCACACACACAAGAAAAAGGGAATAAAATTAGCAATTAAGAGAAATACTTCCCCTCCATTAAGTTAAAAAAAAAGCTGAGGAGTTGCAGGAACACAAATGGCAGAATACAAACAGAAGAAATTACCTTTCAGAAAATAAAATGACCAATTACATGACTTCAATTATATAATGAAATCTTTAATCAGCAAGTTCAATACAGCAGTTTTAAAAAGCAAAATAGGCAGAAACTGTACTTTAGACTCACAAGGTAGAACATCTTTGTATCTATTCTTGTCCATATTCTGAGGTACCTTTGCACATGTAACAGCCAATCCTGGTTTCTTTCTATAAAGTTGCTGCAAAGTAGAATGAAAAGTTATAGGATTTTGAGGGATGTGATTCTGTTATAAAAACACTAATTACATTGACATAAAAATACATGGACTGAAAAAAAATCCATATTTTCTTTAAAGTTTTTCCTATCCTTCTGCAAAATTCACTTGAGAGGTTTTTGTATTTAACATGACAAGAAATATTATTGCTAGCCCATCAGGCTAGCTAGAAGAATTTCTAGGAAAAAAAAACCAACAAAAAACAAAACCAGCATGTGAGCACCATTGATATAAACTCTTGCTCTGTAAGTTTGCCTTTTGCTTTTAAAACTACAGACCAGAAGGACAACAGTGGTTGAGGGTGGAACAAGGAAGCAGTGAATGGCATCAGAACAAAATAGCAGCTGCAGACTTATTCTCTGTAATCAACTATAATACAAAAATTTCAGAAAAAAAAATTATTATCTGGACTAAACTTATCCATTTCAATCCTGCAAGTATCTAAAACCCTAAAACTTCAATGTATTACAATCTCTTAACCTGAGACTTCTTTGCTTTTGGGCCAACCCTTATGTTGCAGACTTTACCTGGAGTAAACGTGGACATATGAAATGGGAGATATATAATGTGTGTATAACCAAAATTTTGGTTGGTAGTAGGTTAATGGTTGGACTATGATCTTGGAGGTCTTTTCAAACTCTAAAGATTTTTTTTCTTCTAAGTACATCAAACAAGACAAAAAAAAGTACAGAGGGGAAAAAACAACACCACAAAACAAACAACCCCCCCAAAACAACAACAACAACGAAAAGAAAAAACCAAACAAACCTACAAGAACTGTAATTAAACTACTATAGCTTTTGTGTATTAAATATACATGAAAGCACCTTACAATTGAGTTATTAATCTGGCTGTGCCAAAGTTTTACATCCTTCATTGAACACTTACCGAAGAGCTTATTATATCTTACATTAAGATTTTGAATACTATTCCATATATAAAATAGAATGAAACAAATAGGAGGCTAAAATCCCCTACATTCTGGTTGAGAGAAAAAGAGCAACATGCAAAAATATTTATTCTATTGAGATTTGTTGGACCTTAAAACTCTGTATTATAGCTCACTGCACTTTTCAACTTATACAACATAAACAAGCCATGTGAGAAGAGAACTTGAAAATATATGTAATAGAAAAGCTTCTATCTGTTATAAGTCAAGTTCCACTTTACTAGAGCCAGGTTGCAATTTCTGCCTTTTTTAGGAAGACAAGGAAGACTAATTTTAAGTCAAGCAACCATTCTCGAGCTTCATTGCTGCCTGGCAAATAGTCATTTGCAATTGACTGACTTCTTAAATTCTGAGAAAATGGAGGAAGATATTCTGGAAAAACTTGATTATTCACACTCTACTAGCTAGTTATTTACTATTTTACTAAAGTGAATGAAGTCTTTGAGTCACGAAAGCTGATGAGGAAAGACTGCCCTTGCCTCTGCTTCTGAAGATCACTAAAAAATGAACTCAGAGCAAGAAGGCCACAAAGCTAGTTTATTAGATTTCAAAAAGCTTTTGTGCTTTTGCTGTAAAATCCTTTTATAAACAGTGACATAAAAAGGGATGAAATATAGGATAAAATATCCTATGAATATCATAATATCCTATATCAGAATATCATAAAGAATCAAATATCCTATGAAGTTCACTACAGGAAATTTGTGCACAAATTTACTCAACAAATTCAACAGTTAAGAAAGTATTGAAAGTTCAGTTCACATTTTTGAGCTACTGCTTCAATAGCCAGCAGCTTCATTGTAATTGCTGCACTGCATCCAGTACTGTGGATTTTGGAAAGCAGTTATAAACCACTGTCTACAATTCCTTAAAACCAGGGGAATTTTAATTCTCAGAGATCATAAAAAGAAAGGAAACCTCATAAAAAAGTGGTTATACAATAAACAATACCACAATTCTTCAGCCACTACCATTAAATTTTTCAGCTTAAAAAAAAAATTGAAGGAAAAAAATATCAAAAGGGGGGGAAAATTTTATTGCTGTTCTACATGTTTTCAGTGACAGAAGGGGTTACTCCAGAACTCACTGCCAATTTTATTAATCATAATAAACTAGGGTTTATTTAGAACTACTATAAATGTTTGAATCTACAACTGTAAAGCAACCACAAACATACATACTGCACTCTTTTGCCATTAGAGAGGCAGCTGAATTATTCTTTGGAATTTCTTACACTAACACTGAAGGAACTAATTTAATAAAACATTTAATAGTTAGTTTTCTACAATCTTCCTTGCTAATACACTGAAGAGCGTAGAAAAAGAAACAAAGTAAAAGACTGACTTCTGTTAAAGTCCCACTACTCTACTCAATAAAACAACTGTATAAAAATATTAATTTAGTGAACTTTGGGTACTTGAGCCAGAAACATATTAATTTAAACACATTTTTCTCAGCAGATGGTATTTTGCGTAAGACTTGTAACCCCTTCTTCCTTGTTCTAAGTAGTGAAGTGTGAAACTGATGGGCAAGTCAAATTGTTGCTCTCTGGAGACAAGATTGAAAAGGAATAAAGAGATTTGCAACTAATTACAACCCCTCCACTACTCATTGGTTACAGCTATTGTTCTACACTAATAGCATTACAGAGTTGAGTGTTACCTACCTCAAACTGAATAAGGACAGTCCCGCTTTCTAGCCCTCTTCTTAGCTGCTCCATAGACTCCTCCAGTGTATCACCACCATATTCAGAACAGACAGGAAGAATAGGTTCTGGCACAGTGTGGGAATCAGCTTCATCTTCTGATTTGGGCTCCACAAACTGTTTAACTACTGAAAGATATGTACAAAGTTATAATCCATTATATGGAGCATAAATGTGTTTTTGACAGATATAAAAATTTACCATCTTGAAATAACAACAGAGTTTGCAAAACCTCAGAAAAGCAAATGGCAACACATTTAATGACATTTTGTTTTGTACTATATTAGTGTGGAAACTATAAAGAGTAAAATGTCCCTATGACATTTTTGGATGAGAAACTCCAAATACCTGTTTATGAAGGCCAAGAACTTGAATTCCTAGCACAAGGAGGTTTTTGCAAACCTTGTCTTACAGAATGAGCTGCTAAATAGGTTAATGAAACACAAAATCCATCATGGTAAAAAACAGGGGATTTTTACCTAAAAAAGTGTAGATCATAATTAGTGAAATATCTCTACAAGAAACCTCTGTAAGTTTGGACCTCCAACAGCAAAACAAATGCCAAAATCCCTTCATCACACTCCTTTGCCATTAGAGAAGACACAGAATTGTTCTTTGGAATTTCTTATGCTAACATTGAAGGAACCAAGTTTAAAAAAGAATTATTAAAGTTAAGAAGAATTATTAGTCCATTTTCTACAACATTCCTTGCTACTGAGAAACAGGACAAACATAAATGAAGTAATCAGCATAGCAGTTCTGTCCCTATGAAATGTATTTTATCACCAGACATATCCAGCTGTGGTTATTCTCTGCAGTGATGGGAACAATTCATACCTGTCAAACTTCAGAAAATGGGGAGATGGCTATGCTTATACCTATAAAAAATGACTGGTATGGGGCCACAGGTTATCCTTAGATAAAAGCCGATTTCTCTTATCTGCAAGTTGGAAGGGGACTAGAAAATTAAGGGAAAACTAAATGCTGCATAAACCAGTGGAAAACAAAATAAAGAGCCCATCTGTCCTCTTAGAAACACAAGAAGTTTTAAATAAAGCCAAAGTTACAGAAGTACATATCACTTTGGCTGTTTCATTCCCTCCTCTTTCCTAGTGATGCATAACCCCTTCAGATTTTTATATCTTCATGCGATCAGGAGACTCTGTGTAATTGTGCGTGCTAATGCCTCACCATACCTCTTAAGGAAAGCAAATAAATTAAGAGTTTGACATCATCTGAAAGCTCTTGGGATCTACAGGTGTTTAAATATGGAGAAAGCAAAGCCCAATTAGATGAGTTCCTCATTTTTAAACATACAGGCCTAAGACTCTGCGTATTTCAAAGATTGTCTCCTCTTTGTAGGCATCAGTTCTGCAAGCAACCAGCACAGGTTTATCTCAGAATTGTCACAAAATGTCTACAGTAAGAATGAGGTGAGGAGCAGCATATTTGGCTTGTTTCATCATATAATTGTGCAAGGGAACAGCCCATGAGTTTTTGTGAATCTGCAGTTGGGGGGTTTTAAAATTATGCTTTATTTACCAAAAAAAAACCACCGCAACAATCCACATCACAAAAAAAAACCCCAAAAAACCAAAACAAACCTCTTGCAAGGGACAATTCATTCTCATAGATTTTTAGACCAAAAAATAAGAAATTCTAACTTGCTAGATTTTTTGTTGCAGTGGTAATGACCTATATAGTTTAAACTACTTGTACTACTAATTCAAATTTCGTGAGACCTACTTTTTGCACTGAGAACAAGTGCATTGAGAACATGTTTATGCAAACAGAAGAGGGTATACCATCAAGCATCAGAGCAACAGTCGCAAAAAACATCAGAAGTGAATAAAATTAGAAGTGAATAAAGTTACCTTTCCTCCTGACCAAAAGTGCAAGCTCTCTTGTGTGAGATTCTCTGCTGGCTTTTATGAACATGACCACCTGGTCATGTGTGTGCTCTGAGATATCTCGGCCATTAATTAATACTATCTGATCACCTTCATTCAGCTTTGGAATGCATTTATCAGCCTGTTTCAAGACCAAAGAAACACATTAATGTCATCACAACCAGTTGTGGAAGCAGGAATATATCAGGATATTAAATACATCTTGTAAGCAAGGTCGTCACAGTTCTTCTAGCAAAGTTTCATATTCTATATCAGAGGTTCTATCAAAGGTTTCAGCTCTAAAACTCTCATGCTTCAAAGCCTCTCTATGACAATAAGGAACAGTTCAAACAGCATATTGATAGCTCTAAAAGGAATTCACATTAATCAAACAGCCATCATCAGATTGCTCTCAAAGATCTCTCCTTCAAACTCAATGCCTCAACAACCTCTGAATTTCTGGAGAAAGCCTTTTGGGCACATAAGATAATCCAGTTCCCTTTTTACACAATGAATACTAAGAAGTCCAAACACGATTTTCATGAACATGATTTAAGTGACATGACATTCCCCAAGCATGCACTTTTTAAATTTCAAAGAAATCCACAGACATTTCATATCTTTGTTATTTGATAGATTCTTGTTTAGATTCAGATTAACTGCTGGACTCCAGGGTTTGTTTGGCTTTTTTCTTTTTTCTGCCACAGTTCTCAGTATGCTTAGCCCTATGTCCAGCACAAAGTAATTACAACTGCGCCCAGAATATGATGATAATGATGCTACAAAGACATCTAAGGGACTAGAGCAGCTCTTGCATGAAGGAAGGCTCAGAGACCTGGAAGTATTTAGCCTAGAGAAGAAAAGGCTCAAGGGGATCTTGCAACGTACATAAATACTAATGGGGAAGGCACAGAGAAGATGAAGTCAAACTCTCAGTGGTGCCCAGTGACAGGATCAGAGGAAAAGGGCTCAAAATGAAACACAGGAGGCTCCATTCAAGCATCAGGAAACAGTTCTACTGCTGTGGTGACTGAGCACTCCAGCAAGTTGCCCAGAGATATTGTGGAGTCTCCCACCCTGAAGCACTCAAAAGCCATCTGGATATGGTCCTGGGCAATTGACTCTAGGTGACTCTTGAGCAGACCAGATTGGACAAGAGGACCTACAGGTCCCTTCCAACCTTCTGTGCTTCTCTAATATGAATGTGCAGGATTTTACAATCTTTGAGTGTCAAATAATGCAACAGTTTTATCTTCATTACTATCCTAATCTTTATTTTGTCTAGGAAGTCTCCAGCTACACATGAGTGATGAACTTTTATAAACATTTCATTTCATTTATTGTATGAATGAGACACAGACCTTTACTGTTTTTATTTTTTCATAGGTGTTCCCTGTATTTCCTTAATAGCCAGCACAGGTTCCCTGAGCTTTATTTATCCAATATCATTAGCCCCACCAAACAACCATTACCGATCCCCTGTGAACAAGATATTAAAATCAGATCCAATCCTGATTATGCCCTGCACCGATGGCTCCCAGTGTACTGATATTATCATCTAATAAATAAGAGATGGAAAGAAGAAATGATAATGAAAAAAAAAAATCAACAAGATGAAAAATGCAGAATAAATAAAAAAAAAAGATGAAAGAATATGAAGAAAATAAATTGGGAGTCATTTGTACCAGTAAACAAAGTTAAGGAAAAGAAATTTTAAGACCTGTCTTAGTGCCACAAAACGGAAAAAGAGAAGAGAAAGAAGCGAGAGAAAAGAAAGATGCATGCAAGAGGAAAATATCCCATGCAGAAAAGCTAACTAAAAATTTAAAGAAGGAATAGTTGCTCCCAATTTATTCCAGGGAAATAAGGAAAGTAAATAATGAAGGATAGGGAAGAGTGACAATGATTCATAAGAAATGCAAGCAGAAAAAGAATGGAAATTAGGAATATGATGCCATGATATTCTTCAACACTGATTTAACTAAGTATTCACAGCTCCCCAAGAACACCCTTGCCATATTTTGTACAATTTGCAAAGGCAAGACTGAAGAATGTAACTATGAAGGACTGAATAAGTTAATCACTCTTAAATATTATTAAGTTATTCTCTCTGAAATATAAATATTTTAAAAGACAGGCGATATTAAGACCATATCAGGTCAGGCTAGGAGAGTAAAGACATACAAGAACTTGGAAGGAATGGTTTCTGAGATCCTATATT
Source organism: Donacobius atricapilla (assembly GCA_013397315.1). Classification (NCBI taxonomy): domain Eukaryota; kingdom Metazoa; phylum Chordata; class Aves; order Passeriformes; family Mimidae; genus Donacobius; species Donacobius atricapilla. The sequence goes on from WBMY01004607.1 coordinate 109,671, forward strand.
TGCCTATAATTTAGCTTTCTTGGCTGGCTGCTATTAGTCTTTATTACAGATGGAGACTAATATCTTTGCTCAAACAAACTTTGTTAATCCTGTGATATGTTAATACATCAGCTTTCTTATTTGACTCATCTGACTATATAAAATATATCTCAAAGGAGAATTAATTCCTCCTATGCAAGCATAATTTACAGATATTTCAGAGTCTGAGCTTTTTCAGGCAATTTATTATGTCAATTGCTCTCTGTCCTATTGATACACTCAATGTTTCATTTTATGCTAATCACTTTCTATTGCTCTAAGAAGCATGCATGCTTTTTTTTTCCATTAAAAGTTCTATTAAATAAAACCATAATGACCTCTTTAGCACCTGAGAGCATTAACGCTGTTTGTTAAAAAAAAAAAAAATCTCTATAGAACTTTAATTAAAAAGAACCCCAAAACCAAACAGATGCAATTAATGGTTGTTCCATCACTAAATGTGCTCTCACAAAAATTTTGGCTACTCTGTCCTACAATTTTCCCAGCATACTACATTGCTGCTTTATTAAAGGATTTTTTTTGAAGAACTTTAGGATATGTAAAGGAAAATGCTGCCTTATTTTGGGGAGTAGATTTGCTTCCCCTCCTCTACAAAAATTAAGATCTTTTTGTAGAAAAGTGGAATCTACAAAACTGAGAAATAATCTTAGCAAATAATATTACCAAATAGCACCCCAAAGACAATTTACAGGGTAATGAGTGAATTTAAAGCAAGTTAAAACAGCAAAAATGAAGGTAAGGCATAACTGAGCTAAAATAATATCAAAATGCATCCCATAGAATTCAATTTGAACTTTGAAATGTCAGCTACATTTCATTAAACAGTAAAGAAAAGGTAAAAATTTGTTTATGGAAAACGATATGACCAATGTCAATACTGCTGTTCTCTAAAAATAAGTATACTATTTTCCTCTTGCTATAACATGACATGATTTCCCTAACACTGCCACTGAGTACATTACATGGGATAACTGTTTCCAGTTTTTTCTGTGATGCTCACAACTTGCTCACTTGGTGGTTTACTAGGCTAGAGAGATAATTGGTCACTCTTGTCCATGCCTATGACACCAAAGGGAGACATTTCAATGAAGTGTTTGAAACTCCAAGTCCAGCCCTTTTTTCAATCCAAGAGAAAAAAATACAGGTCAATACTTTCCAGAAGACCATCTGAATCTGCCAAAGGAAATGACTGCCTCGGGAGAAATCTCTTTCATTCTCTCATTGCAGAATGAGCATGTTTGCCCTATATAATTCCAGAATCTCAAACCACCCTTAAAATATTTGTTAGGTTGACCATGAAATGTCTTAGAGACTGTTTTATTTTCAATTCCTAGATATAAGTTATAATTATAATTTCCTACCAAACGTTTTTTCAAATAATTATTATAGTTCATAAAGAAGTGCTATGAACTGTGTAAGTCAGGCCAATAATCATAAATGTGACAAGAAAATACCTTCTTAAGCAATCTGTTTTAGCTTGATTTGCATACTGACATTTAGATATCAGTCCTGTGATTGCTTATCAAATTTTCAGAAGAGTCAGAAGATTCAGAGTGCATTGTATTTTCAGGATTAAGTCAGTAATATTTCCTAACAAGTCTGCATTGAAATTATTTTATGAGAGTTAAGGAATATAGTTTAGAAAATGGCAAGTGAAAAAATTTGATATAACAATTTTCCTCACAAGTTTATGTAATAATTATTTAGAAAAAAAGAAGTTTTAAAATATTTTATGTTCCTATTATTATTTCACAGTACAACAGAAGAACTCAGTGACTCTAGTGATTCTTATAAACCTTTCAGCTAGTCTATAAATATTTCCATAAGCAAAAAGTCTATGGCAAAATAGGAACAGAGAAAACATATGCTCCCTCTCTATGTTCCCTCTCTCCTGCCAAGTACTCTCCTATTCCATAAATAATTTTAGCCCTAAGGATTTCCTCAGCCTATTGTGGCTTGCTTAGTCAATGACAAGTTTTTTTCCCAAGTACTTGTCCTTTCCTGACCACATACAAAATTATTTTAATGACAGCATGCTTTGTCAAGGAGTTTAGCAGGTCTACCATCTTCTGCACAAAGAACTACTTCACCAAACACGACCTTCAGAAACTTAATTTAGTAGTCCATATTTCTGCTGGAATTCCTTTTACGCAGTGCTCCTAATCTTGCAGACCCCTACTACATATCCCTCAAAACAGCTATTTTTTCTAGGGTGCAGGGGCCCAAACTATTTACTTCTTCAGTAAATGGTGTTCCTTATCCCCAGTCCTTGTCCCTCATCAAGCATTTTCCAGCAGGATGCAGTTTTTGAGATGACAGGAGAACAATATACTTTCTACTTATATCTTTTTTGAGTAACTCTTTTCATCTCTGGTTTAAGAAACCACTGGTTATATGAATTCCTAATGAGAACAGTTCTGCTGCTATCTCATACTGGTTACAGGTGTTCAAATTTCTATGTGTACAGGCCTTTGAGAGTTGGAAGGAGTAACAATGGAAGGGATTAAAAGTATCAAGAATTTACTTACAGGTGATCCTGGAGTTATTCTTGATACTACCAGTGGCATTTTCTGATCTACTCCACCCTAGAGGAATGTCAAGTAAATAACAACCATAAATCTATCATTAAGCATAAGCAGCATTTAAAAGAAGTAATCGCTCATTTTTCTTCTTATAAAAAATTTTTATGCTGTGTCATTATAGATAGGGTTGGTAGGACTGAATTTTCATCAGTAAATGGGGAGTTAGGGGGTGGATTGTGGTGTCTTTAAATCTACCAGTTTCCAGTAAACTAGAATAGGTGTCTCTTTCAGGCCATACATTTTAATAGGCATAAACAGATATAATGGAACATTTATTGTAACCCTGTGCTTGGAGCAAGCCTAATTTAACACTTGAACTTGCAAAGCAGACAGTTTTCTTAGATTTTGTGACAAATGTGGAAGGAAACTGGCAGGATCGAAGTTCCAGACAACTGTACTCCCTCATCCTCTTTACATCACATTTAATTGCTGCCCCATCAATAAATAGCCAAGTTGAAATGACCAGATTCTGCTTTAATTTTGATATTATGGCAAATTTACAACACTCTGCTCAAATGGAATTTCAGTGAGGGAATGCAAAACATTTACAATAGTCAATTATCAATAATATTTTTCATTTTCTTCACAAATTAATTTTCAAATTTTCAATATGATTTCTAATTTATATAATTAAATGGAACAGCACAAACTATTTAAATTGTTTTATAATACAGAGGTCCAATTTTCCAAAATTTGATGCCTTAAATTAGGCTTTTGAGTTGATATCTCAGCAGCCAAATAGGCAGCGTGCCTTGGATATGTGCCATGCCCATAACATATGAAACTGAAAACCAGAGAACTATTAGATGCTTATTTCTGTAAGTGTTGCTTTAGCACTTAAGGATTAGGCAGCCACTTCTAAAAAATTTATTTCATAGGACATTCCTGTAAAATATACTGCTTTCTCCAAATCATTATGTTAAAAAAAAAAAATATATCATGAAGTAAAAAACATTTTATCCATAAAGCATTTAAAAGTAATTAAAAGACAGCTGGTTTACCTTTAGATTAAATCCAAACTTCCCTTCTTCATCTGGTATGATACGCACCAAAAGTAAATCTCCCTCTATTAGGTCATTCTGCAATATACAGAAGAAGAAAAAAAATGTTCTGATTTTTAGAAGAAAATATTAGCAAATTAGAAAACAGTGCTTCCAAATTTAGACATGCTGAATAAAAATACTCTATGTAAATCTACCTTTGAAATAGGAAGAGGATATGGTTGTAGAATATACCTATGGTAGTAACCTTTTAAATAGTAAAAATAGCACTGCACATCTCAGCAAACATTTCCTGGTTGCTCTGTCCTAACATCGTTACTCTCATCTTAGCTTTCCTTCCTAACTGATAAATCCTATTTAAGTTTCAACCTGTTGTCATTAAAAGCTTAGGTGCAGCACATGATAGAATTGATTCTAGTCCAAGAACTGTGAAGTGACTAATTTTCCCTTAACTTTTCTCCTTTAAATAGGTATATTTTTACACAACAGATCCACAAGGCAGAAGAATTAAAAGGTGTCAGCAGGTAATAGACATGCTGGAAATGTTAGAACTATTCTAATTAATTTTACTTAGTTGTTTTAATTAATTGTAAGCACCCACTTTTAGTCAGAACCCCTCTAGAACAGGCTGGGGGAGAATGATCCACTACCATAACATTAGTAGGGAGCAGCTGCTCTCCAGTCAAGTCAGAACTCAAAAGGATGATGTTTAGCCATCCTAAAGAGATGCCTGGGATAAAGCTAAGTTGTTTTTCAGACATATAGCAACCTGAGTTAGCTTATCTTTTCCCTTGGCAGAAACAAGATTTAATCATGTAAGGATTTCTATTCCACTAGGAACTTTCCCTGAAGCTTCTGGAATGCTGTACACTTTGGAAATCAATGCACTTGGTAAGCTTGTCTGTCACACAACCTTGGATAAACGTGAGTAGCAACATGAGATCTGTTCTCCTTACTGCATAAAACCTGGCATCCTGAAATACAACCACCACTTCTGTGCATTCTCCAACTGCAGCTCAAAGCCACATTCACTCCTAGTTCTGACTTTAAAAGCAGACAACTGCACATACCTTATCGCAGTAGTACTGACTGGAATCTTCCGTGGAGCTACTTTTTGTAACGTTGTCATATGTTTCTAAGAACTGCTTGTCCACCCCTTCCAATGGGTAAGAGCCAGAAATGTTGCCAACTCCATTGGGAGACCGAGCCAAGGCTTTAGGTGAGAGACGGGTCAGAGAACTCCGCGTCGGACTGTTTCCCAATACATTCCTTTATTTGGAAAGGATAAATATCACAAAGGCACTGTTATCCAGATTCTTAAATTAAAAGATTTAAAAAGAGCAAGTTTTAAGAGTTAAAAGATTTAACACTACTTCTAAGTGGAAGTGCAGGGAAACAGGATTGGAGTGTGATCTAAACCTATCATTTGATCAGAGGACATCCAGAAAAACAGACAAAAATTCTGGGATAGCAAAACCATTTTAAGCAAAATATTTGGATGTTAGCGGTGAAAGGCACTGTTGCAGTGATACAGGAATTCACAGTAACACATGGAGAGGGCTGAGCTACAAGGGAAAGGCACTTTAGTTGCCAAATCTATCCTTGAAAATTCTTTTGCTGTGATTCCGCTATCATTCCTGCAAAGCACTTCTTTGTTTGTTTGGTTTTTTTAGGATTCCTCCCTCTCACAAGTGCCATCTCAACCCTACCCCTGTGGGAGAAGGCAGTTTGCAGAAAAGCTGGGGCAAATTGTCAGAGAAATAGGAAATGAAGTGACAATGAAAGGTTTAATTGCAGTTAAAGCATTGTTATTGAGGTAGTTATAGATGCACGAAAGGACCCAGAATTAACTTAGGGTACAGATCTGGCATTCAAGAACTTTTAACATTCAATGATAACAAAAGTCAGTAACTAAAACCTTCAAATCTGGGAATTGGCCGAATTGCCTGATGGTGCTCCAGGACTTCCCAAACATTCATTTAGCTACATTCCCTCTTATGAAATGGATGATATGCAGACTTCTCTCTCATACAATCAATCCCCTTCTTTAATTGGAACAAACTTGTGGATACCATACAGACTAACTGCTCTGTCCTTATAAATACCACCTAATGTGAAAATATCTGTCTTGGAAAAAGCTCAGGTATAGCAACATCAAATTTTAAATGTGTTAAAGTAGCAGAAGTACATGTCTTGCCAAGTAAATCTTGGCATTACAGTTTGTAAATTCAAACTTTTAATTCTGCTTTGGTATTTGTCTATATATGTGAGCTTTTTTGAACCATTTCCAGCAGCCATTTTGAGCTGTCAATGAAGAAGTAATTCTACACTGCAAGGCGCATAGCTTTTAACATACAGGACTTGTATTGCAGTAAACTTCAATATTGCAAACACTTGTTTCTTGGCCTGTGAAAATCTGAATGCAACAAACACAAACGTCCCGAAAGATGCCATCAAGCAAATGTATTCTTGCCATAATACTTCTGACTTTCAGTTAGACTATGTGTACTTGGCAATGGCAACGAGGTGTTTCATGCAACATTTACAGAATTTTCAGTTACTACACAAAGTGGCACTTTCTGGATGCATTCAAAGTTTCAGAATGCTCTGAAGTACTGAACTATAATTACACTGTCAAAATTCTGGTTTTATCTGATAAGTTTCCAAGACTTTTCATGATTCCAATGAAGTCAGTGTTAAGCAAGGAAGAACACTGTGTATGTAACTATGTCCTAATAAGTTTTTCAGGACATAGTCCAGAAAAACATTTCACTTACAAGTTGAAATCACAGCCCATGTAATGACTTTTCAAAGTAGAAAAGAAATCTAACAATACCATAAAAATATGATTATATATTTCAGTCAATGTCATCTGGCATTATATAAAGAGTTACCACATAAAATTACCAGTGGATTTTTGCATCATTAAGCTTTTGCAACAATTTCTAACCAACTTTTTCTGTTAATAGTGATGAGAGATTCATTACAATTTAAGACTTTCCAAATTCTGACCCCCAAACTTACTTTTTTTTCACAAATCTTTATAATCTTCCTAGATTTATACATTTATTTGTGTTTTTTAATCATACAAAACCACTACTTGAAAAATCAGTTGAAGCTATATATATCATTATTTATCTTAAAGAGATAAGAGAAGGTGTAAAGAAAACTCACTTTGGTGATTCTTGTTCAGATGACCTGGTAAAAGACCACAAACACAAAACCAACATTAAATGAACATAAGTTAAGTCTTGAAGAAAACAAGAATTAAACTCCAACAAAAAAAAAAAAAAGAAAAAAGAGAGAAAAGATAAGCCTGCATAAAAGCCAAAAGGTGTGCTCATAATAAATTAAGGAATACTTAACCCTATGGTGAAAGTCTGAATGAGATAACTAAGGTGTTTATGAAACACTCAACAAAAACCCCAAGGCAGTTCTGGTCATTCCACTTCTGATACAAGTCCAACACAGGCAGCACACATCTGCTACAGCAACTCAAACTATGCAGGACTTTACACAGGTAATTATTTAGCCAGACACACTAGATCATTTTAGTAAGTTTTAGGTGTGGATTACAATTCCAGATGTCACCAACTGTATTTTTAAAAGTCAAAATGTGGCAAGATATTTATGTTTAGGTAGCCAGAAATCAGCACAGGTGGCTTCAGAAGCTTGACATTTCCAATGCTTGTTCTCATGATGTGAGAGCAGAGAAGGTGTTGACAGAAAACTCTGAGACAAAGCATAATGAAAGAAGTGCAATGAGTACAATCTAGAATGGAAAAGAAATCAGAATTTGTAGTACACAGCATTTTTCAATGCATTCAATTAACTTTATCAAAAATCATCTGAAACAGCAAGATAAATGCTATGACATAAATTAAAACAAGAGCAGTGTCACTAAGAAAAAAATTAAAGTAAAAGTTACCAAAAAACGTGCTTACAAAGCAAAGTTAAAGGCAGATGGGATAACTTTACAAATCATTTAAGAGTGACCAAAAATCCTGGAGTGGTGTATGTCCATGCTGGAAAAAATACGTGAAGTAGTTCAGTTTGAAAGTAGACTTGCTGAATTGCCAAGTTATAGGAGGCAATTCACAGTATCCAGTTAAATTTTCAACTCATGCTCTCTAAATCATCCTTAATACTAAGAATTACATACTACATTTCACCAAAATGACAGTAAAAATAGCACCAGTATCAGTCTAGTTCAGATTCCTTGTATGTAATTTGACAATATGAAGAAATTCTTCCTTGAGAGGCAGAGACAGTTAAGCTTGATCCCTAAGGAATTTTGGAGGTTTGAGTTCTGTGTACTTTTAACACTTTTAAAATATTAAGCTTCTTCCCCTTTTATTGCAGTCATACCTAGCTTCTGACCCCACTGACATCCAACCCCACTCACCTAATATCTTTGATTCTGCTTGTCCACAATCCCCAGAGAATTTTTACCCTCCAAATGTAAGCAGATCCTATGGGAATGTAAACTCAGCTGCTGCCTGACCAGCCCACACCTAAATGGGACAAATACTGAACTTGCACCTTAACTGCTCAGTGAGAGGAGTTTTGGGTTTTTTTCCCACCTAGTTACCAACTTGCACTAAACTTGAGAAACTTTGTATATTCAAAAACTCATCTCCTACAGTACACTTGATTGCATTGTCCAAATATTCTCAAGTGGAAACAGAGGCAGAGGGGCTATACAATGACATAAGCCTTATTTCCTTAGGAAGTCACACTAAAAATAAAGAAACATTGAATTTATTTTTGTTAAGCTAATGGATTTCCTTGTAAGGCAAAGAACAATGAAACTGTACATCTTTTTCTACATTTTGCCACAGGACACCTACAGCTCCGTTACCAAATTCTGTGCCGAATCAAAAATGCCCTGAGTTAACCCTTTCAAGAATCTTCATCAAAAACCTACAGACACAGAACTGTGATGAGAATCAATACAATGCCCTGGTTTTAACATATTATCTCCCCTCCATCTTCCCAAGACAAAGAAGCAGTTTGAGAAAGAAAAAAAAAAAACAAACCACAACTTGGCCATTCATTCATAGACCTTCTATAAACTTACAGTAAATTTTTCATTATCTCTACCTTTGGAAACTTGAATGTGGGATATAAATTCTTAGTATATTTGATGAAGAATTATTTGTTAAATTATTGCACTTTAATTCAAACATGTTAGCTCTAAAGGATTTACCGAAAATTCTGTAACCTTTTAAATTGGGAAGAAATGTGACCAAATATTTGACCGAGAAAAGAAAGCAAATATTTGACCGAAAAAAGTGAACAAATTCATTGTCTAAAAGAATTCATCAGAGACAGTGCAGCTGTGTCTTCCTAAAGTCCTTAGCAGGTCAGCATGATAAAGCTGCAGAATTTCGCACTGCAACACAATTAAATAGTATTTCTAGCATTTAATTACTCAGTAAGATGTTAAAATACCTTAAACATGAACAACTAGGTGATTTTCCTTGGCTACACAGTGTTACAGAGTTTACTAAGCTATCTTCCTCATTTCACAACATACAAGGACTGTATTTTAAGTCAATGAAAGACAACACTCACCAGACCAGCCATTCAACTTTTTCATCAAGGAAGAGAGCCCTTCCTTGCAAGGAGATCAAACTTTCCATTGGTGCAGTAAACAAGCAAACACTTCAAAACTTCAGAAAAATTCTCTTCCTCACTTCACAATATAACTAAAATCATGCCATTTCAATCTTGCACTCAGGATGGACTGATCTATTGATAATTATATTTTAAAATAGGTCTTTGCTTTGAAAAGTCTAACTTTCCTCTTCTGACAGAAGGACAGAATGGAAAGGTCTTAAGGAAAGACCCCTCCTCCTCATTTGGTGTGACCTACCAGGGAATTCTGCTATTCTGAGAACCGAGGATGATAAATTACAGCAGAATAAAACCCCGAGAGAAAAGGGTCAACTGAAACAATAGCACTGTAGCAAAACTCCCCCTTTACAAACAACTGAAGGAAACATCTGTAGGTTTTGCCCTTGTGCTGTTCTTGAAGTTCTTAAAGCTTCTTTCACTGTAACACCTGGAGGGCTGGGGAGATTGAGTATGCCAGCACTCCTATTATCACCTCTTTTCTCAGGACTCACCATTAAAACTGGGTTTTTTATTCATAAGTAAAATAAATGGAAAGTACTTGCAGCAACACCTTTCTGCTGCCTTTTAGAGGAATTTATACACAGAATATTCAGCATTTCTGTGAAGAGAATGACGGTGTAAGGCATCATAAGTTTTTTGTACTGCATAATTAAGAGAACCAATACAGAAAACTCGAGGACTTCATGGCATGCGCAAGCTTTTCAGAGATTTCCTATAAATTCCAGTAATTCACATTTGTAAGCTGCTGCCGTTGCCTTTAAAGGGATACTTCGTTACTCTTCATTGCCTCCATTGACTGTATTCCAGTTTACTGGCTTGCCATGAAAGCTTCATGTGTTTTGATACACAGCAACTGCTTGGATGGCTGCAAGATTTGCCTTATCACAGATTTGCAATTCCACATTGAGACTTTTCATCTGGATGCAAAATTATTGCTTTTTGAACTGGCAAGGAAAGTGTTGTACATTTCAATAAGGATATATATTTAAAAAGAAAAGTTTCCATCTAAGCAAAATATATACATATACTATTTTCATGTATATTTGGGTGGAAAAGCATGTAAAACTAAAGACTATTAGTAGTAGCCTTAAAATTCTAATTTGAAACTAATTGAAACATTCCCAGCTCCACTGTCTAGTATTAGGATATCTTTCTTGAGAAAGGCTGAAGTACACAAACAAGGACAATAGAATTTTGTGGAATGCAACAGATTTTGTAAGAACAAATAAACTATCATATCTGTATGTGATTAAGAGGTAAGGATAAATAGCAGTTTAAAATATGGGGGAGTTTATCTATTTGCAATTTTCTGCCAAAAAACGTACCTACCAGGACATGGCTGGATAAATCTGAAGAACACTTTTATCAACAGTAAAGCTTTAAAAATTTTCCTCACATGAAAAATCATATTTTAGTTAAGCTAATGATGTGTTCCCAAGCACATTCACCAAAGCTCACTATGCAGCCACAGTTTATTGTCTATCAAATGCTAAGCTAAAAAAATTGAACAAATGCAGCATCCGTTCAGGAAATCTATTTTCAGAGCAATACCTTCACCAGATGATGCATCACACTCACACCAGGAACGTATGTGCACTTCCAGAAATTCATAGCACAGTGCAAGTGAATTTCCTTTTTGTATATTAGTTCATCATTTCATTTCCTTCCCCTCCATCTCTGGGGCTGCACACATTATTCCATCTGTATCACTAGCAAAAGACAGTTTTACAATGTAAATTGAAAGATGTTTATAGCGTTGCAAGCATTTCAGACAAAGTTTATGAAGGGATATATTGCATTTATAACAAGAAGAACTGTAGACTCAAAATAATTTATGTTGGAAGGGAATCTGAGAGATCACTTAAACTCTTATTCAAAGAATAGACATCAAAGCTAGATGAGGGTATCTGGGCCCTTGTCATGTGTTTTGAGGCTTTCCAAGGATGGAAATAACTCCACCTTTTTGCTGGCATGTAAAAAGGCTCAAATAATCAAAATGTGATTTTTTTTTCCCCCCCTCATTCTCTTTTGAGCATTTCCCTAGCTATAACTTGCGTCCAACACCTCACGTTTTTGCTCTGCATCCCCAAGAAGAGTTGTCCCTATATTCTTGATAATCCTCTTTTGGCAGAGCAAGGCAACAGTGTGACCAACCCCTCTTCAACTCCCCCAGCCTTCTGGTTCTCATGTATCATATGCTTGCACCTGTGAATAACTTGCCAGATTTATCTCATCAATCAATGTATGACTCTAAATATACAATCTATATCATCTCACCTGTCAGGAAGATTTTCTTTTCAGGAAGATCTGCTGACTGTTACTATACCTTATCACTTAGAAATATGTTTTACAATAATCGTCTTTCTAGTTAGACAGAAAATTTCACAGCTAATCTTTTCTGTTAGGCAAGAAAATCTACTCTAAAAAAGTACCAAAACACTTGCTCCTACGCAATCTGCTGTTGCAAACCAAACAGACATGTTTGGTTTATTTAATTACAAGGTGAACAGGAGAAACTGAATACAAGTCAGGTAACAAGGCCCTCCCCATAGCTTATCAGGTTACTTTTCCAAGCCAATAAGCCAGTTATATTTTCTCTTTAGCACCTTGTATACTGTGCTAGTTTTGGCTGAGGTAATTTTCTTCACAGTGTCCAGTATAGGGCCCTGTTTTGGATTTGAGCTGAACACAGGGTTGATAATACAGAAATGATTTTGTTATTGCTGAGCAGGGCTTACACAGAGCCAAGGCCTTTGAGGCTTTTCATACTGCCACGCTGGTGAGGATGTTTTGGGTGCTTGGGAGACTGGGAGGAGATACAGCCAGGACAGGTGACCCCACCTGACCAAAGGGATATTCCATTCCGTATGATATCATGCCCAGTACATAAAGTGGGAGGAGGAAGTAGGAAGGAGGAGAATTTGGAGTGATGGAGTTTGACTTCCCAAGTCACTGTTACATATAAGCTCTCCTGGAGATGGCTGAACACCTGCCTGCCCATGGGAAGCAGAGAATGAATTCTTATTTTGTTTTGCTTCTGTGCATGGCTTTTGCTTTCCTTCTCTAACTGACCTTATCTCAGCCTTTGGGTTTTCTAGCTTTTACAATTCTGATTCTCTCTCCCTGATTCCATTGGTGGGGTACTGAGTGAGTGGCTGCGTGATGCTTAGTTGCTGGCTGGGTTTAAACCAATGCAAATTTATATACTCTTCCTAACAAGCACCCTTCCCATTCAGAAAAGAGGGTTCAAAAACAGGAAAAAAAGCCTTTAAGAGGACAAACAATAGCTATATTAACACTTCAAATTATTTAATCTATGACATTAAAAAATTAAAAATATTTTAAAAAGCACAAACCATTAAACCTGAATTTACAAGGACAAAAATAAGCTCTTTTCCTCATCCAAGGGAAAGGGGAAACAACTCCTGTACAGGTAACATGACTAAGATTATCCTGAACTGCCAAAATAAATTATTGTTTGTTTCAGTAATCCTTTGCATGTAACACCTTCTTTTCTTAAAGAAACCCAAGCTTACTGACATTCAGTTAAGGGGCAGCTGCTGGCCACAACACAGGTGTTCCCACAAAGCCAGATGAAAACCTTAAATCCATGAACAGAGAAGAACGGAGTATACTCCTTTTTCATACTGAATGGTAGAAAACCATGCAGCTTCCCACACCTGGGTTCTTGGACCTTAAGAGCATCAACTAAGACAGTGGTTTTCAGTTTTCAATTTTCATCATTTCTTTGTTTTCATTTCTCATTGCCTAGTGAAGGGTAACATCTGTATCACACCTCATGCACCCAAAGATGCTTGAGAAAAAGGAAAGGAACAATGAAAACAAGGAAAAATTAAAGTCCAAAGATCTGTAAATAGTACTTGGTTACACTGGCTTTACGTTTGCATGGCAGACCTTGATATTTCAAGTTCACCAAGTGTTTAAAAAGTGTATTATTTAAACATTTTAAATTACCTTTTTAATTTACACCAAATACCTTAACATAAAGACACCAGAAAAATCGTTATAGCAGTTTAAATTTTCACTTATTTACTTGAGGTTAAAGGGCAGGCTAGTTTATTTTAAGGAGGATTTTTTCACTTCTCCTAAGAGTTCATTTATGAAGAATCCTACACATTAAGTTGCATTTTAACTTTTCTTTTTAAAGCTACCAATGCTAAGAACCAGACCTTGCACTGGGGATGGCCAGCACAGTCTCTCAGGAGAAAACATGATACCTGATAAAAGATCAAGCATGTCAGAGTACATGATTCCAAAACATAACTAGTCTACTGCCCCAGTTAAAACCAAGTTAGATTTGAAGTTTACTGCACAAATCAAGGACGTTGTAATTTCCCAACCTGATATAGGAACAGTGTCACATACTTCAGTATGAATATTTTATTTTTCCTGTACCTTTTGCCCTTAAATGACACAGTAGCATACAGATCAGAGTGGTGTCAAGGAAAGGCAAATCAGCAAGGATGACTGGTTCCTCTACATCTATGGGTCTCTCCTTATTCCAAATTTGGAAACTGTAGTGGCACCTTTATCAAGAGAGACTGCAATAGTGGTAATCTTCAAGCAACATACCAGGCTAGACAAAGCAAAAATTGTAGTAGAAAAATAATTCCCTGGACAAGTCCATCAGTCTGCCTTTAAAAACAACCATCTGTGGCTTAAAGAGAAAGAGAAATACTTTTTCTCTTACACTGAAAGGGAAATATTTTTCTCAAAGACATCTTCCATCAGCTTTATTGAGGCTATGTATCAGGACAGCAGAGGGTCAGGATGAGTTGATGCCAGGTAGACTGTTAGTATGACACCACTTTGAAAAAACTTCCCAAATTAAAGCAAAGTTTCCACAGAGCTAACTTTAGGAGTAATAAAGCCTCATAATATAACTTACTTTGTATCTTAAAGGAAAGCCAGTTTGTATTCATCACTAGTCCCTAATGTATATCTCAGAATTTAAGCATGTCTGAAGACATGTAATCTCACAGAAAAAGAGAAGTTTTCCACTTTGCTTAAGAAAAGAAATTTAAAAAGTCAGTAGCAACAGTGTTCCAATGAAGAGAATGCAAATCTCTCAAAGAAAACATCTTCAGGGAAGCCAGGACTACGGAAAGCAAATTCTATTTGAAAAACAGTACACTTAGTATGTTTTATCTCAATACTGTTCTTGAAATAATTTTTAGAACAAAATAGTAATGGCACCATGTGCATATACATGCAGGCATAGAATAAACAGAGTGAGTACAACATGTAGTCAGAAAACAGACTGGGTTACCTGTTCTGAACTGGTGAGGCACAGCTATAAGGAAGTGTTGACCAACAGGATATGCAACATATGAGTCTTCAGAAGGCCAAGTGTGGGCTCCGTGTCTGTGCTAGTGCTAGTTTTTCAGTGGCAGTAGCAATCAGCTGAGATGTTCAGCAACAGGGCAACAAAAAGAAAGAAGAACTGACAGGGGACACCTTCCTCACAAAGGCTGGAAAGACCTGGGCTAAACTAAAATTCTCTTGAAGTCCTCTTCAGCTGTCTTTTCTGACAGGTTTTGTAAGCAGCAATGATTTGAGATATTTGGCTTAGATGGGCAAATGTAATCACGCCCTGCAAATGAAGTTCTAGATAATGTACATTAATTTGGGATTAGAGTAATTTTTTGTGTATAATACAGACGCAATAGACAGTTCCAGTCTTTTCTGCAGACAGTAAACTGAGAGAGAAAAATTGCTTTTTTTCACTATGTCTGAGTCCTAAGTGGTTCTTGAATGTGAAAGTACCTTAGATAATTTGGGTGGCAGGAGCAGCGAAGCTAAACCTAACACTGTGCTCACTAGCTTGCCCTGGCTTTTTGTAGTTCACCCATGTGCATGATTTGTGCTCTTTTGCAACTTTCTTTTTTCCAGACACAGACTGTGGTACACACCTCAAATTTCAGTTAGAAAGCACAGTGTTCACACAAAGCACATTTTAAAAACAATTACTGTGTCCTTAAGAGAAACAACACAAGAAATGACAAAATATTATCGACTGTCATTTCCAGCGTGTTCACTTAAAGGATTTTAACATCAAACATAGATCTAGATGATGACATGTGGATACAGTACTATATCTTCAAAGAAATGGAAAAAAAAATATTAACTGCCATGTTTTATGCTCTCTAAACTAAGAGATGTTCCACATAATTTGTTTTCTAAATTGTGTACTGTTTCATTGAAAGAAAGTAGAACTTGACTGATTCCTATATCTAAGTAAACAGAGCAAGGAAGAAAATCAATTATTAAGAAAATAAATACACCTAGTATTGTCAGGAAGGAAAAAAGCTGTATAGGCCAATAAATGCAGGTGTATGTACTTTTGCCAGCAGTGGCTGCTTCTACATTTCTGATACCCAAGGTTCCAAATGTGCCTTGGCAGGAGTAGGTAGGTAGCAAGCCTTGTACATGAGTTTTATCTATGATTTGCCTCAAAAATTACTCTATCACAACAGGTCCATTTGAAGGTAGGTCTGTCTACAGATACATTTTTTAGCTTTTCAACAAACCACTTGTTTTGACAAAAAAAGTGAAAAAGAGGCTAGATTAGCCCCATCCCTGAAATGCTGATAGCAGCTGGAAAATTAAGTCAAGAGTTACATTCCATGCTTACTGCAGCTTGCACAGTCTTGTTTCAGAAATAGTAAATCAAATTGATGTTTACTTCACAGAAATCAAGCTGTTGCAGAATTATTATTATTATTAATATGAGGTCACAGACATAACCATTCAGTGATTAAATGCCAGTATTTACAGCTGTTTGCCAGCAGCTCTCTAAAACTGTTTCAGATATTTTTCATGCCAAAGCTATTTAGTAGTTATAATTAGCATTAACTAACACCTTTATTAACAGTCCCAGTGGGCTAGGCAGTAAATAAAGGGCCCCCTAAAGACCATGTGAATTAGCAGGACCATGGGAAGCTACTCTTGGATCTCCTCCAATGAAAAAGGAATTGGAAATCTGGGTTGTTTTGGGTTTTTTTTCTTTTTTTTCATAGTGTGTTTCTATTATGTCAGTTCAAATCCACTAAAGACAAGCATGGCAAAAATGGGTAGTTGGCTTTACAAGATTTTTTATGATTTTTAATCAAAAATCATCAAAAATCTTTACAAGATTTTTATGAAAGATGTTTTATAGTTAATGTCTAAATATTTTCAACGTGTGGCAAAAGACAGGAGAAGCAACCATATTTAATACTGAGGATATGCAAGGTAAACTTTTTCTTACAAAACAGATTTAGTTGATAGGGGAAGATCAATACAGCATTCATGGAAAGAAAGATTTTCCTACACATACATACTTAACTTTGCATCTTTCAATAAGGGAAGTGAAGCAAGTAATTACTACTCTAACATAAAAAAGGAAAAAAAACTGGAATGTGGACTAAAAACTTCAGTATAAAGAAAAAACTTTTTATTTTTTTATAACGTCCACTTTGTATTTTACCTCACTAGTTAAAAAGGAAGTTATTAATGACTATTTTACTTCACAAAAGTCTAGCAGTCAATACAACAAAGGATCATTTATTCCATCCTTCTTCCAAAACATACAATTTGAATTTAATTAATCATATTTGTGCAGGTATTTTTTCATTTATCTGCAGAGTATCAAATATTATAAACGTACCCCCAAAAAGATAATGCATTTGGGAAAAGATGTAGGAAGAAAAGCAATGGTTTATATGAGGTAGTAACAGTAAAAATCTCCACAGTGAGTGATGTTACTCAGCACAGTCATTGGGGCTCAGAAAATAAATGAATGTGCTATGCTCAAGTTTAGAACATCCTTTTTTTTCATTGCATGAGAAAAGGCATATAGATTGGCTTTCCACTCCATTCTCAGTAGGTATAAGATAACTGAAACAGGAAGGAAAGAAAAATATCTACAGGGGAAGAAAAGAGAAAGGAAAATAAAGGAAGTCTCAAAACATATTTGCTGGCAGGACACAATTCGCTGGTCACAAAACACAGCATGGCAACATAATTTTGTGTCTACAGCTTCTACCCTCATCATCTCTTATGTCTGCCTCTCAGTATTTTTCCTCAGAAAATACTTCTAAAAGTGTATCATCTGCAAACTTTAAAACACAGTAAAGACATGGATTCCTATCTATGACTATTCACAACATCTAAAGGCCTAACTTTTAGGTATTATCGTGGCTACTACTACCATTAGTACTAATAAATAGTATTAAGGTTCAGCTGTCTTCCAGTCAGAAATATAGAAAAATTAAGTGACAAACTCAAAATACTTAATACACTCAAGAGAGACAAAATCCAAATATGCATACATGTCAATTTTTTCTTTCTTTTATTGAAAACTCTCTACTGTTATGCAGTAATATTATTATAGAATTTAAAGAAAATAGTTTCAATCAGAATTTAAAGCTATATTTAGTACCTGCACACTGTCACAGAGGCAGGTGAGTCCTGTCAGCTTGCATTAAGACATTGCTTCTCAAAATACACCTTGCCTTAAAGTCACTAGGCATCACCAAAACCCATTTTTCTTTTGCAATGCTACAAAGGAACGTGCATTTTTATACACAGCATTCTCCCAGCTCCAAGTTTTAAGGAGCTGTTTTCTTTTTAAGACTGAACAATTAATGACTTCATAAATTATTTCTGAAGCTGATATTGCGATAATCTGAAATTATTCATTAAGAAATTAGAGTAGCCATACATATAATGTAATACATGAGCAAACAAATAATCAGTGCACAAAGACAGGTGCTTCAACTCCTGGCAGCAAACCTAGCAGTTGTTAAAGCACTGTGGAGGAGAACAAAGTCGGTCCTCAATGAATACAAAAAGCAGACAATGCCTTTAGACAAGCCAACAGTTCCTCTGAAGAAGAAAAAGATTGGTGACCACCAGCATTATGATGTTTTTGTGTATACTCAAATGCAAGACCTCTTTCAACTGACAAGGCTGAGCTGATGATGTGGAACGTGAATGAACTCTTAAAAGAGTTCACTGAGTCTTTCTCTCCACAAAAAAGTTTTTGACAGGTTGGAAAGGGTTGCAAAAGCTACTAGGAAACAGGATATTACAGATTTGAACAGACACGCCTTAGTAGTTCTTCTAATTTTACTAACTGCTCAACTACTGTGTATTGTTTAGGGATGAAGGCTTGGTTTACTTTTGTCATTTTGTGTCAAGGCATTTACAGCACAGCAATTGGTCAAAATAAAGCTAATGCAAACAAAACTCTTTGAACTCATTGTAACATTACAACTGATTGTGACTGTTTCACAATACAGCTCTTTGGGCTTTTTGTTTGATGCTTTTAAAAAAACCAAACTAGGCAATGATTGTTTGCAGAAGTCCTTACCTCCTCCGTGGACTACGATTCTGAGAGAACTCCGAATCACTGTCCTTTGATGTTGGAGAGCCCTTATATGTGTAAAAAACATCCTCTGTCTCAGTAATATAACTAATCTCATTTGTAAGGTTATCTACAGATGAGTGTCGTGGTTTGCGGATTTCATGACGTAGTCTAGGACTCCGCCTTAAAAATACAGAATACAAACACAAGATTAGAATACTTCACAAAACTTTATAAAAGAAAAATTTCTATGCTATTGCAGTTATGGTCTGAATCTTCATAACTGGCCTATAAGTCTCACTTCAAATAATCCATTTTTAAGCATTCTGTATGGTATGCTAGGCAATCATACACTGCTAGGTTCAGTACATTGGACAGATTTGGTGTTTCCACCCCTGCAAAATGCAACTGATACTATTAAAGTTTTAATCATACGAGAATTCTGGTTGGAGTGGACTCATGGGGGTCATCTAGTCCAATCTTCTGCTCAAAGCAAGGTCAACTAAGGCCAGAGTAGGTTGCTTAAGGCTTTATCCACTCAAAAAATATGAAGGATGGAGACCACACAACTTTCCCAGGCAATGACTGTCCATGTGATGAAGCAGTTTTTCCGTTATATCCTGAGAAAACCTCTTTTGCCTCATCTTCCCACTACACGATAGTGAAAAACTCAGCCTCATCCTGTTGCTGGCCTCCTCCTAAGTAATGGCTCATGTACCACTTCTGCCTATAAAGATTACCAGGTTGTTTTCCAGAAAGCTGCACTGCAGACAATACTGTTACACTGGGTTCTTATTTCCCAGGACACTGTTTGTCTCCGTTGAATTTCACACATTTCCTATTGGCCCATTTCTCCAGATTATCGAGATCACTTCAGAGAGCAGCCCTGACCCAGTTTGGTGCCATCTCCAAACTTTATGATCAAGCATACCATTGCCTCCTGCAGGTCATAAAGATGTTAAGCAGGACAGGTCCCAAGAGAGGCCCTTGTAATCTACCTGTTTTCCAGGTAGAGCGTGACCCATTAACAATTCCCCTCAGTCTAGTCATCCAGCAATTTTAACATATTTTTTAAATCACCCTGTTGTCCACCCATCCAGAAACATAATGTCTCAACTTGGGTACAACATTTTGGCAGACAGCACGAAAGCCTTGCTAAAGTTGAGGTAAGTGACACCCACCCTTCTGTTGTCATATATATTCTCAGAATAAAACCGTTTAAATATATATGTACACACTACATAATTATTCTGCTAGAGTACATACAATTAGAAACGGTAGGAGGCTAGAAGGTGTGAAAAAGGCTGAAAATGGATTTACCAATTGGGGGTAACAGGAGGTGATCGAGAAGGAAGGCTTTTGGTCTCTAGGTGCTCAACTGATAAAGATCGCCTCAGAGATGGGTTCCAAACCATGCCACCTATCACTTTTCTGCAGTACTGGTTGTTTACAGACCTGAAAAAATATAAAACCACTATATGTAAGTTATTTTTATAAAAAACTTTAATGAAATAAAATATGCTTATGAAAATCAACTTCATAATTTAAAGTGTCCCCTGTGCTTACCCCTCCTTACTGATGCATCTGCATTCTGACAGAGATATTTGCTGTCCCTCATTTGTGACAATAAAAGTGATTGCTAATCCCTGTTACATTGTTAATCACAGGCCTGGGTAAAAATAACTTTTTCTGAGAATTATTTTTAACCCAATTGTGTTTAAGAAGACAGAGGGGAAAACAGGAACTTCAGTATGTCCTACTGGCACTGAACTGAGTGCCTGATAAAACACAGTTCAAATACAGGTAATATGTTCTGAAGCTTCCCTTGTTAATATTCACAAAG
Organism: Donacobius atricapilla; assembly: GCA_013397315.1. Taxonomy (NCBI): domain Eukaryota; kingdom Metazoa; phylum Chordata; class Aves; order Passeriformes; family Mimidae; genus Donacobius; species Donacobius atricapilla. Next base: position 130,146 of record WBMY01004607.1, read on the forward strand.
AAGTAACAATTCAAGAAGAGCTTCACTGAGCACAAGACAACTTTACCCATCTACCTGCCGCGTCATCAATTAAGAGCGACACCTTCCTCTATTGTGGAAGGAAGCCACTTTTGAGTGGCATATTCCTTATAGAAATAAAGCATTTAAAAAAAAAATCTGACATGAAAATAAGATATCCAGGTCTGGGCTGCTTCTTGTGACAAGAATCTGACAAGAAAAGGGTTGCAGGATAAGAACCACTGCCAGGAAAGCAATGAAAGTATCTTAATAGTGAAATAATGAATAATAGTGAAATGAAAATACACAGCATAAAGAAAATCTTTAAGTAGACTGAAATTGAGATAAACTAACTCTCATGCATCATTTTATACAGCATTCCACAAGTCAAGCTGAAAGATAAGCTGCTCATCCTTGAGTTTACAGGCCTAGGATTTCTCATGGAAGAAACAATTTATTAGTTACAGAGAAAACACCTTTGGCTCATTAACCCTGAGCTGTACGTAATGGGCAGCTGGAATATCAGGCTACTCTGTAGTAAGGACCTTACTACAGAGCTGAAAAGTCTCAATTTTACGTAGCAAAAAAAAAAAAACAAACCAAAAAACCCCCCCAAAAAACGCCCCCAAAACCACAAAAAACCCTGTGGGTATTGTGCTAAAATCAAACCTTAAGCACTTAAGCATGCTTTGCATTGTACTACTTTTTACTTATATAAGTAAAAGAAAAAGGAACCCATAATTTTTTTTCATATATGCTGAAGTATTTCATATGTCTTGTTCATGATTTTAAAGGAAATCAATTCCTTCAACTTCTAAATGTACGTTAAAAGCTTCTCCAAATATAAAAATCAGAGGAAAAAACTTGGTATGAAGCACCTACATATTAAAATCAGCCACCCATGTATGTTTTCATGCTTAAACAAAGTACATCAGCTCAGGAGAAGCTTTTGGCTATACTACCCATTTTATTCTTCTAACGCTTTTGAATACAATGACAAAGTACCAGGTACTCATCTTCAGAAACAGAGTTCTTTCAAAGAAGCCTTACATAGTTGGAGCAGAGGGAAATACTGGAAAAAAAGGGATGCTTTATGAAAAATGCATTATGAAGAACTCCACATTAATCAGCTTTTCTTTTATATAAGTGGCTGTTGATGCATTTTCCAACACAGACAACTTGAAGTGCAACATAACTCATGTGATGGAAGCCAGAACCTTAAACCCTTAAACCCCTAATCCAGACCACAAAATCACTTATAGGGTATGTCTCTAGATATTTCAGTTAAGGCAAAGAAGATAAATAATCTCCTGAACTTCAAGTAGCTGCCCTTCAGATGCCAAATATCAGCACATTTCTCAGCAGACATTCTGGGAGGCTGCCAAGGCCCTTCTGGAATGGGCTGTACTATCTTGAAATGATGCTTCTTTTATCCCATCTATTACTGAGGCTATCCTTGGTGAAAAACACAGATGCATTTTTAGCTTTTCAACAAGTAAGGAGAATACCTCTAGGAGAGATTATTCAGCATTTAATCCAGAATTTACCTCAGAATCTGGGAGATGTGATTCACTTTACTCCTTGAACAAGGCTTGCTCGTGATTTATACAGCTCAGCAGCCTAATTTAAATAGAATGCCTCTAGTACCTTAAGCTAAGAGAATCAAGAGGGGCACAGGTATGTGCAAATAAGAAACTGTACTCAAGTACTGCAACTATTTGAACCGATGCAATAAATGCTAGGCTATCTGCCTCACATAAGTATAGAAGAACACAGAGCAAGAAAGCCACAAATTCGGTAGGAAAACCTGTGATACTTAAGATTCTAAAACCAGAATGTAGCATCCTTCAAAGCTGATGGAAGCATGAAAAGATTTATTAAACACAAGTCAATCTTAAAACCTGCAGTTCTGCGCAATGTGGTCGGTGGAGTTTTTGTGTACACATTTGGTTTGTCTGTTTGTATTTGTTTGATTTATAAAATACAAAAATTTGTTCCCTTTCATAAGGGAGAATGTAGAATCTCTTTTTTGGTTGTGTAGCTTCCACATGAGTTCAGAGCCATCCTTGAAAAGGACCATGGAAAATCTCACAACATTTCACAATCATAAGTAAGTCAGAAAGTTAAAATTTTCAATATGTGAAATACGACTTCATAAGTGACGTTTTCACATTTTTTCTTAAATCTTTTGAGAAAATAATTTGCTGCATTCATAGGAACTACTCAAAGCTTTTCAAAATTACTGTTGCTTCTTATGTAATTAAGCAGTCTTTCATAGCAATGGTTGCTGAGTTATTTCTTCCTCATGTAGATCCTAAAATTCACACATACTGCTGGTATAAATAAGGCCAAAGAGGTTATCATTAAGCTGATAGAAGGTATCTCCATAACTGATTCTCCCCCTGGAGATTCCTTAAAAGTCTAAGTAAGCAATTCAGTAGAGAAAATGCCTCAGAGCATTGAAGTTACTTGAAAAGAAGTTTTCCTTAGTAATTCAGATCAACAATGACAACTGTTCTGTATGCTACAGACTATTAAGAAACTGTAACAGTAGGTTTGTCAAAAATAAAGTGTTTGGTAAAACAATGGAATGATACTAAACTGGTACCCTTTGGAACTCATACTGCTTTTCTTCTTAACCTTACAAAGGCCATGCAATGCCTGTGTGTATATATCTGTCTGTAGGAGGATCAGGCTTTTGAATCTCTTTGCAAATTTGAAAGAAATAAAGGATTCTAGGACCTGACATTCTTAATTCTGAGAGTTACCTTGTTAACACCACCATTACAGGAAAAACAAGGGTATAACACTACATAAATGAGTTAATTCTAAAAATAGGGATTTGTAAAATATTAGAAAATTAGAATACTGTTTGTACAGCTACTCTATTTACATGATCTAGAAACCAGATCATCCAGCTATGATCTAGTACTAAGTGAAGACATGGAATTACACTCCAGCAGAAAAGATAACATTTTATCAGAATTCTGACTGTTGGACAGCCATCATGGATTAATTGCTTCATTTACAAGCAATACCAGTGCACTTGGTATTAATTTCTGCAGTATTAAGTGAGACATCAGTGTGTGAAAAGCCAGAGAACCACCAAAGTCTGAGAAGCTATTGGAAGCATGTTGATAGCATTCAGAAGTCAATGCTTATCCAAACAGAGGACAGAAGTTCAGTCTGACAAATTAAATGTAAAGCTAAACTGTTAAGGGAACACACTACAAAAAACTCACAAAAACACAGTACCCACGGACAAAAATAGAATAAAATACTTCTCCAAAAATCATGAGAACAAGCAGGTTTCTGGAGAGTCTACAGATCATCAAAGGGTCAAAGACCCCCCCCAGAATCTCACATCCAGAGATGATAATGACAAAAGACATTCTTTTTCATTCACCATGAATATGAAATAATTTTTCTATGTTTCATTATGGAATGTTTCTGGGGGATGGGGCAGGTGGATAGGGATGAGATGGGATGGATGAGGCAATGAAGACACAGGACATGACACCTTTGTAGCTGAATTGCTGATAAATGTAACAACAGAACAAATAAACATAATGGAAGAAATCACTGTGACTGATACTTATCAAAATAGTCTAAAAGCCCCTAAGATAAAAGAGCAGAACTACTTAGGTAAAACCTTCCACTTCAAAAATCACACAGGATGGCCAAAATAAAGGCCAACTGCAAAAAAATGGAGAAGGACATAAAAACATCAAGTGATGGTACAATAAACAGGCAGCTTAACTTTAAGGAAGATAGGGCCCAGTTACTGCATATGGGGAGGAATAGTCCCAGATTCACATAGGAAATTTATAGGCTGTAAAGAATAACTTCTGGGTAACTAGATCTTAGATAACACAAGGAAACTACCAGCTCTGTAACTAGAAGAATCCAATGAGGCAAATAAAGGATTAGAAGTGTCACAACAGGAGTATCTTGAAATCTGAATGTGAAAAAGTTTTTCACCTTCATGTCAGTAATAAGTGGTTGGCATGATGCACTTCAGAAATTGCCCTAACATATTAAACAGAATGTGTACATGACACTAGTGGCTAAACATTTCAAAACAAATCTGTTCTGCAAATTCTCTTACTGGATCATTAGCTACATGACATTTTTCCTTTCCAGAGTTTTTATGCTTCAGACTGAAGCAGGAAGTTGAAAAAAAAATAGCAGTAAAACATATATCCAAGCACCTTTTGAGGCAATTATAAGAAAAGTTCTACTGTAAGGAGATCACATCGCTGAAAGGGAAACGACAACCATATAACTTGTCAAATGGTTCCTATATAGACTAGAACAAAGCTATGGACAGGCCTGAACTCTGCCACTCCAACTTGAGCTACCACTGACACAAATCCTCCCATTCCCATCATAGAGTAAAACATGCTTTCACACAATACTTACTTTGCTGGATTTCTAGAACCCAGAGTCCAATAATGTGATAGTATCTTTTTTTCATGAGGTAGTGACTTCTTTGCCTGAAAAAATGTGTGATGCTCTACACAAGATTTCCAAAGATTTTTGCATGCTCTGTAATTTAACATGTTGAAGGCAACAATATGCTCTCTGGATTCATTCTGTAACAGTAGGGAACACCATGTTTCAACATATACAAGTAGATGAAACAGTAAACAAGATCATAAAAAAACAATAAAATTATTTTAAGCTTAAACATGAAAAATACATTGAGGCAAACAAACAAACAAAAACATCAGCATAAAGTAGCTGGAGATGGCCAAAATATCTCTATGACTATGTGAAATTCCAAACTGCAAAATGTGTACTTTACAAGTAAATGAAATATTTAAGTCGAGAGCGGTAAAGATTTTGTATATACAAGTATCACACTATGCCAATAAATATATTTTCAGGATTCCCCGTCAGATTTTGACCTCCTAAAACAAACAAAAAAATCTTTAAAACATTCCATTAAGGGTGCAATGTCAAAAGGAAAAAAAACCCTCACTCTTTGAATTCAATCTCTTCATGTAAGGTTTCAATTCAAAAATGTTCTTTCAAGCACCATAGTATGCAAAAAGCATGTTCTTGATAGTCTTTCAGAAGAAACTGAAGATGTTAACAGTGATCTTTCTTGGAGGAAAGAAAGTAGTTGTAATGGGACTGGAGCTGCTGCTACTGCTGGTGAAATCCACTCCTGCTTGGATGATAACAGAAGGCCACACTGAGGAGGACCAGAAAGCAGGAGAATATAGAACTTCTGTGTCTTGGTGCAAACTCCTATAGGTAACTTCAGTGCCAAAGTGCCAGTGAAAAACAAGCGCAACACAACTGTGCCAGCAATGTTTATCCGAAGTGTTTTGCACAAGAGAAAGCTTTGGTTAGTTAATCTAGTTATTGATACAAAGAAAGTGGAATGAGAGCAAAGCAGAGTAGAAACAAAGGTAACATGAGACCTGAATCAATTGTCAGCTCAGATCAGCACTTGAGTGAAAAAACACAAGTTTTCATCACTCATCCTTTCCAGCTTCTCTAAATTATGACTGATTTTGACATCTCAACATATAATCAGACAGGCAACCTTTTGCTTGTTCACAGCAACAATCTCGTTGGGAAGTAACTACAAACCGTTTTGGCTGGAATAGTCATTTCTTCTGTTCTTATTTCTAGGCAGCATTTTACAAATGCCACATATCTGAGACCAATCTTGCATTTTGCAAATCACTTCATGTCTAGTCCAGAGAATCTATGACTTCAGACATGCTTTTAAGAAAAACAGTGAGACTTTTAAGCAAAAAAAAAAAAAAATTGCCTGTTGATTTTACATGAGCACTGAAAAACATTTAACTTATAACAATCTTTCAGGAATGTTTTCCCTACATCTATTAAAGCACCTAAAAAGTATTTGCTTTTCAAGATTTGGGGTTGTTATTTGAGTCTCTTGCCTACTGGAACCAATTCATTTTTGTCAGTTCACCACAGTTGTTTCTAAGTAGTTATGTAAAATAAAGCAGAAAAGTATAGTGAAATCTAAACTCAGAATTTCTTGAAATATACAAAGCATACATCACAATGATTTAATGGCAAATGCCATTTCTGACATACTCCCTGATGGTTGAACACCACTTGAAGGGTTTTACTACTCTAGCAGACAAATAAAAAGAAATATATAGATATTTTTGTTGGCCTGAAATGCTGGCCTGAAATGCTGGCCTGAAATGCTGGCCTTTCAATTGCCACAAAATTTATTTTATCCAAGCATCTCAATTACATTGAAAAGCTATAATACAAAGATAAGGAATTAAGTACATCTAATATTCTGGTTTTTAAATTTTTGAAATCAGTAATGAATTTTGCTTGTTACAAGTGTTCTTTTCTGTTGTCACAGAACCTTCTTAACAGCCTTTAAGTAGGCTAAAAGTTTTAAGTTTAAGTTTAAGCTAGGAAAAATATTTTGAGAAGTTTCATAAAAAATTATTCAATTTTTAGACTAACATAACCTTTTGTTAATAACAATCTGCCTCACTAACTGGCCACCTTGCAAGTCATGCTGTTAAATCTGAGCAATTTTAAAGGTGAGCAGAGTTCTAGTGGGATCCAAGGATCTAATGCCCACCATACTTCTCAAATTGTAAAAGAACAGCATTTTGATGACTATCAAGAAATAAGGATTAGAGAAATTTGAGTCCACTAAGGTGAAGGGAACAATTCCACACAGCTGAAGTGTCCGGTTAATTCAACATATGGAAGAACTTCTGCATCAGCTGTATGCCTACTCCATAACAAAAAATCTGAAAATATCTACAGCATAGAAAGTAAAAATTTATTTTAGTACGCAGCAAATGAAGTTGGTTTAAAGCATTAGATAGGCACATGGAAAATAAAATTTCATTTCTGAAAGGTACAAAATGTTGCCTGTAAACAGCAGAGTTCCTATTCCTACCTTAAATCCTGCACCCTTCATTAAGCCTACATGTCATGAACTTCTATAGCACCAGACATTCACTGGTTCATCAGTCTTGCTCCCCAGTCCTTTTCTGACTCTTCAGTAGAAACAGAAATACTGCATACTCCTAATCAAGTAGGTGATCAACAGACTGGAGCAGTGGGAGGGTAAAAGAGAAGGTGAGTAGCAAGGAAAGAGTGAGATAGGGTAAGTCGATTTTTCAGAAGAGGCGCGTAAGGAAAGAAGGAAAACAAATCAATGAAACATGGCACATCCCAGGGGACTGCGAATTCATTGCCTTTGAAAACTTTCTATAGATTTTTGTAAAGAATATGACATACAAAATATAAAATAAATGCTATAAGGATCTCATCATCTTTAGTAAAATTTTAGGCCTTGAAATATTTGGAGCATAGAAAGTTTCTGAGCTGCAAAAAATATAGAACAAGCAACAATTGTATGATGCAAGGTGTATGTGTAGCGTTTAGTGATTGGCTTAAGTAGATGCTTGTAAGCTTTTAGCATTAACCTATTGGCTAAAAAAACCTTTAAAAGGCCTTGTAACAAAGAGAACTTTGGCTTCTGTTGTTATAGTGTGAGTTTTACCATCTTTTATGCCTTTAACTTCACTGAGACTGATAATAAAATAAAAGACTCGTGAAACATCTCTCAGTTGCCCCATCCCATTATTGGTGATTAGAACCAACACAGTATCTGCTCAGTTTTCCCCACATTCTTTCATCTTCTTTACTTTTAGATTCATTTACCTATTTGCTTATGTCTTTCCAGGCAAAAACCCGATCAATTCAAAGACTAACACCAATGCAGTCATCTGCCCTCACACACCCCTCAAACATCCCACTGTTCTGGTGAAACCCCTAGAACCCCACTCCCCTCTCTCGCACTGCACGGAATCAGCAAGCTTTTTCAAGCAATACCACTGGAGTACTGCACAGTTGATGCCCCAAATTTCAAGCCAAGGGGGCTGACAAGGATGGATGTATCCACAGATTTAGTGGCACACCTGGTCTGCTTTTTCATATATACTGAGAAGGAGTAAAAAGGTCATGCAGCTGGCCTTACTTTTCTAACAGTTCTGTAGGTCTTTAAGCATGACACTGTGTGCATTACTGTCATCTCCGTAGGTTATGAAAAAAGAACTATGATCACTTAAGAGAAGGTAAGCTAAAAGAATCAAAAGCCTTGAACTGTCATCATCTTTCAAATGTTTAATTGAACAAATTAAGATTGCTGCTCTCTTCAAAAGTGACACAGGTCTCCAGAGACAAAAATTCTACTTTTGACAGCAGTCAAGTCTTTATGTAATGAACACACATATGTCACATTAAGTTCACAGATTGTTCTATATTGACACTTAATTCTTCCATATTCCAAACCCACTGTAAGTACACTCATTTACAGAGAATCATAGAATGGTTTGAGTTGGAAAGAACTTAAAATCATTGAGTTCCAAGCCCTGTTTTACTATGCATTCTCACAGAGTTCTGTTACCATGTTTATTCTCACAGACACATTTGGAAACTGCTGTCTGTAAGCCTGAGCTTATCTGAATATTAGAAAATATGTAGATTTTAAGATAACTGTTTATCAGTGAATTTTTACTCTTCAAACCCAGGAGAGAAGTTACTACTTGCAAGTATTTATGCTCACAAGCGTGTAGAATGGTTTATCAACCACTCATTTCTTCATGCAGTGAAATATATATGAACAGACTGTGACATATCTGCATATAAACAATATATTTAGAAACTTGCAGCTAGTAAAAAAAAATTAGGTCCCCCTACAGTGTGGAAGAAAACACCCTGTGCATGCTATGTGTTTGTGCAAGTATTAGTGCAGTAACACTATCTCTGGATAATAACTTTGTTTAAACATGAATCCTGAAAAGTAACATGTACACACTTGCACACTCCTCAAATTTCAAAGAACTCCTCAAATTGGAGACAAAGGAAAGCCACACGGAAAAGAAAAAAGAAGAAAACACTTTCCTTTCGGGTAAAAAAAGGCCTCCCTAAAAATCTTTGTTCAGCAGAACTTCTAATCTATGTGAGTCAAGAGGTGGTCTTGTAACACAGTTCCTATAAATTTAAGAGCTTGTGTACTACCAAAAAGAGCCTTCATGAAGTTTAGGTACAAGTTAACACTTACCTTTTACTATGTTCTCAAGTTTTGTCCTCAACTGAATTAAAATATTTATACATCTGCGGATCACTAGTTTCTTAGAAGTTTTTTTTTTATTATCACCACATTAAATAACCTATGCTCTTTGTAAAAAAGATAACTTATTTTTTCATATTGTGGCAGCACAATAGTAATCAGTAATCAAGATTTCCTCCCCCATTAAATAGACCAATATTTCAACTATTCTGCAAAGAGCTCAAGGCAACCAACAGAAGCCAACTCTTAACAGTCGAAAAATTTTACATTAGCTTTATCAATTATCTTCACATAACTTGCCAACTCCTAAAGCTCTCCATGTTACGCACAGCAGGAGGTGTGCTATTCCCCTTCCCAACCTCATGTTTTTCAGTTGCAAACCTCTCCTTTCCTCCAGGAATCTCGCTTTCTTCCTGAGCTCTGAGCCCCTTAGGCTAAGGGACCACTCCCCCTAGATGGGACAAGCAGTTGTTTAGTAGATTCACTGCACTAAGGAACTCTACAGGGCAGGGAGAGCAACAAAGGAAAGAGCAGCAGATGCTGATGAGAAAGGGGAAATATGCTACGTTAATAAATGTTGGAGAAAGGACAGATATCTGCATCCAAAGCCGCCAGGGGAGAAGAAACCTCCATGGGAAAGATACAGTCCAACAGACTAAAAGTGGAGGGATTCAGCATCGGAAAAGAAACAAAAAAAGGGAAACGGAGAGGGAATAAGCAGACCAGAATAGCAAGACCAAGTAAACAAAACTGAGTTTCAAAGGCAAATTACCCCAACAGAGCCTTTTGGTCGGCAGTTTGTAGGTTATATTCAATACAAAATATTGAATATGGTGACTTGAGCATAACAAAATTAAAGGACTACTTACGTGTTTTTGCCGTTGTTGTATAAAAAACTTTTTCCTTTTAAAGGAAATTTTTAATATGTTCACCCTAAAAGAAAGAAACAGGCCATGAAACACTGTGCAATGTTTAGAGTGATTAAACAATGAAAAATAATACTGCATACAGTGAGCCTGAAAGATTATAGCTGTAAAATATTCAATGAATAATATGCAGCCATCTCCTCTGTTGAGTGGCAAATAGATGTCCTCGTTTAATCTTTAAATAGTTCACAGCAGTTCTCTCCCACCAAATCTATTCTTGCAGCAAAAACTTGATGACATCTTCTACACTAAGCTGCACAAATGTTAAATGTGTCAACTTTTGTATAACTTTAGAGTCATATGACAACTGTGACTAAAGGAACAAAATTTAAGACCCTAACGACATGACAAGGTTGGCCTTACAACAACTGAAACTTCACCGAGGCTTTGCAGAATTGGTTTCATAATGTGAAAAATATCATGTACTTGTGTTAATCACTAAACAGAACCTCTAGATAAAATCATAATTTTAGAAAAATGAAAACTGTAAGAATAAGTGTTAATATATTTTTCACTTCATTAACATTGGTATGTAATTCATGTGGTAATTTTAGAACTGAACACCTCTTTTTACACAGTGTGAATACATATTTACTAAGGTAAAGATTACAAATTAAATCAGTGCTCAAGCAATTTTCATTTTAATTATATGCTTATCAGTTTTGCTAAATTAAATAAACTTCTACCTGCCCACATACCTTCCCACAGCAAAACAATATTTGTCTAAAATACCTAAATTTTCTCTGCAATAGTCCTACTTCAGTAACTGAAAACCTGCACTTTTTGGACAAAGAAATCCCTGATCTGTGGTCAGCTGGAATGGAGGCCTTCCTTATGGAGGCCTTGAGGAAATCTATTTAAGCTCTGATCAAGTCATATTTGCCTGAAAAAAAAATCATGGAAGGGTTTTGTAAGTTTACTTCTAAAATTCTCGTAATATTTTCATGAACTGATGCTTTACAGGATGTCAGATATCAGGTATGAACTATGTTGAAAGTTCACTCAGTTTGGCACAGTTTTTGCATCACTCTCATCGAGCAGGATGGCATAAAACTCATTCCCCACTGCTCATGGGAGAGGCACTTGAGTTATAAAGCAACATCCTTCATGGATACAGGAGAGTATATCTGCAAGTTACTAACAAGAATATTAATGGAATTACCTATCCCTCTTCCTGCACAAGAGGTGGAAAACAATGTGTGTCATTTTCAGAAAATGTTTTTTCCATCAATTACAGAACTACAAAGAAACAGGTATTTCAACACTATTCTTTGACAAGACAAACTAGTGTGAAAATTAATGGAAAGTTGAAATCACATCCACCTCTCCTGTTATGCCAACTCTTAAAATACTTGTGCCATTTGACTTGCTACCTCAAACATCAGTGATCTGCTTGCTCATCGAGAAGTTCTTGATTCCGAGTTACCTGACAAGTGATATAAATTTGCAGTTGTATTTGAGCTGCAAGTCATTGTATATTAATTCTTTCTTGATTCCAGTGCTACTCTGCCTGAACTAGTACCACTCAAATTTTGTGCTCCTGGTTCTTTCTTAGCATGTTTCTTGACTTAGATTAAACCTCAACAAACAAGTTTTTGGAGTTATTCTTCACAGCTTACACAGTTGCTGTCATGGTCTGCTTTTAACCCAACATGAAGGCAGCAGAAATGCAGGACACAGAAAACTAACCTTGCAGACAAAGCAAAAAACCTCCCACTCAACAACAAAAGGGGAAACAGTATCCTAAATACCTAAACTCTCTCAATCCCTCTCTCCTCTACATCTTGCTTTTTTTAAAGTAAAAAAAAAAAACAAAACAAACAAAACCCAACAACAACAAGAAAACAAAGGAAAAAACCCCACAAAACCAAACAACAAAACCAAAAAAACCCAAAACCCAAACCATGATTCACTGCATGACCATATAATCACTTCAAGGCAAAGAAGGGCTTTAAGTCTCTTTATTTTGAGACGCACCTAAATAGAGTACCCCTCTCGATTCCATTCATTCTTCTTAAAGTACAACTAAACCTATTTAATTTAGGCATGAAGAACACTTGCTACTCTGACATTTTTATTTAACAATAGCTAAAAATGTTTTGCAATGTTATGCCCACAAATTTGTCTGAATGTTCACACCTAGAAAAATCTACAAAAAGATCCAAGAGATTAGGGTGTCAAAGGATTTAGACTGAAGTTGTTGAAGATGTCATACCCAAAAAATATATTAATGGAATGCAGTTACTATTATTATAACTGGTGGCTCAGTGGCCCTTCTCTCTCACCAGTGATCTGTCCAATGACTAGGCAACATTCACAAATCATTAAATTTCATGGTTTACTTATAAAGCGCTCACTCTTGAACTGTAGCATTTCAAGAATGATGGATCTTTTGGGTCCCATCTTCCTATCATTCACAGGCATCAAAACAGATTTGTCACTCCGTGAGCCACAGAATTGCTAATTTTTGATTAAACTGGCAGTCCTGCCCTAGCACTTAGTACTAACAGTTGGTACTTGTGACTTGAAGCAAAATAAAAGTTTCTTTACCTGGAAAGAAACTTGGTCGCTGAAGAAAGGTGCTGTCTAATTTGCTATGTAAGATGGTTGTTTTCCAAGTTTTAACTAGCAATGTATTATGCATTCCTCAAGCAGTTTCTCTGAAGTTTTCAAAGCAGTGAAACTACATATACAAAAAAGCATTTAATACCTAACTCTACTTGCTGCTGATATAGAGAGTATTTCTGGTTTGCTATTAATATTTTACTTGCAAAATCAAATTGGAAATTACCACAGAACAGTTAAGCACCCTTGAGAATAACTCTGCAGAGTGTATAAAATACTGCATTAAATCCAAAGCTATTTTTTAAACCTATCTTGACTTGCATTGCCACTGACTGATCAGTCAGCTCTTTACGTAGGTTGCTTTGATTGAAAAGCCTCTTTTTGCCAAGGCAGAACTCTCTCACTGCCTCTGTTCCTGAAAACTTTTGGTCCCCTTTGACTATTACCATATGGCATAGTTGTATTGTTGTCATCCACTGCAGAGTATTTTACTTAAAATTTTGGAAAGAGTGCTTTGATGGTGTTTGCTGCCACCTTGAGTTCTAACTCGTTAATGGTGAAGTTTGCACAGTCCATAGGAAAAACCACTTGACACAAATGGTGTTACATAAAGAGCCAAAATAAATACCACTTCAGGCATTACAGAAATATATCCTGCTTTGAGTTCTAAAATAAAAGTGAGATTCAATACTACAAATACATCCCAAGCAACTCTGCTCTGTTGGCTTTCAGTGTTTGCTTGTTTTGGCAGGATCAGGGAATGGACACCATTCCTGCACAAAGAATTATGATTAACTGATGCAAGATGCCAGAAATAAAATATCAAAAAGATAGCCCCTGTGAATGGAGCTTTTGCTTTCAAGATGAAAATAAATTTTTAGAGAGAGAGAGAGAGAGCAAGTAATAGAGTAGATAAGCTTGGAACAATTGCATTAGCAGTCAGCTGAAAATATTACTGCCTAAACCTCATATTTTAGAGTGGGAATTATTTGAACTGAAAAACCTGTGAGTTTTATTTTCCCTAATTTTCTTCTGTAAATGAGAATAGGCCTTTGCAAAAAATGTTTTAGCATCTGTGTTTTAGTCCTCTGTGCTCTCCAGGAGTAAAAGTAATACAGGAAATTATGGATTCCTCCTGTCTTGTGTGCTATAAACTACTTTTCCCTTCCCTAAAAAATTCATACAGTCATAGTTTTCAAAATGCTATTACTCTATGGTTTTTATGAAAAACTATTTCCCATTCATATCTTAGTTAGATCCACTAAGCTGGCAGAACAAGACTGGCAGAAGACAGAAAATGTGCCTCCAGCTGGAAGTTTTTAAAACCTGCAGCAGTTCAAAGAAGCTGAGAGGCTGATCTATGAAAAAGCAGCACTCAAGGCACAAAGATGAAAGAGGAGTCTTTTATGCTTCAATGTGTATTAGAAATGGAAAAATACAAGTTCTCACTGTGCTGCTGTATGAGAGCATTATTATTGACATGCATTTATCCAGGATGATTGCAGTATATCGCAGGGAGTTGAAATGCAACTCACAGGGGAAAAAAAAAAAAATCCAGAGACTATGCAGTATATTTTCCCCTAGAACTTTAATTGAAACTGATTTTATTGCTTTTCTATAGGAAATAGCTCTTTGGTTGGGTTCATAAATGAGAGGATGAAATTAAATTAGTTTTTCAAGAATACAGCCAAGGAGCCTTTTTTTTTTTGTATAATTAAGGGCCAAAAAGCAAACACAACCCACTGTAATGCATTTTTCTGCCATGATTAAGAACACTATCTTACTGAAAAAGTTATCCAGAAAAATTGTTACAAATTCAAGAAAGAACTCAGGTATAACATGACAAAGCTATACTTTCATCAAGCATAAAAAAACCAAGTTCATACCTCTAATAAAAAAGAAAGACTGGAAAAATATTCTTTCTGATCTAGTCCAAAAACCTTAAGATAAAGCCCGACCTCCATATAATTTCTAATTCAGGTTATAATTTTTAGTATGGTATAACTAATAAAGCCCAAAAGTACTGAAAAAAATTATAGATTATATAACTTCTCATGTCATTCACATTAGAGTTCTTGTGCACATTATTTCTTTGCAGAGGTTATTTTCTACAGTACAATCATGCATTCTAATGTTTTATGTATCAGTGAATAATGAGAAGATCTCTTGCCTGCTTGTTAATGTTATATATACATATTTGATGAGATTTAAAAATGTTTAAATTATATTATCCTACTTCCTGTAACTCTGAAATTCCAAAAAACTCATTTTACATTTCTACTCCAAGAAGTATCTTCTAGCTGAATGCCATGTTAAAAGAATCAGACTGAACTTAATTCAGACTGAATTAGGGGGCTGAGGTTTATTAGCAATACTGATTGGTTTTGTTTGTTTTTAAAGAGATATATTACTGGGCATAACAGTAGAAAATCTCTAAGACCACAGGGTCCTCCTAATCATGTACTAATACCTGTATGTAAATTAACTTGATCAAGACTTCACACAATGCAAGGACTTCAAAAGTCTTAAAGATTTAAAAGCCTAGGCAAGTTTTAGTTTTTATCCAAGCACAAGGATATACCACAATACTCTGCAAAGAACAAATCTATGGTAGACTTCTTTGGAATAAATGTGAAAGCAAATGGAAGTAAGATTGAAAAAAATGGACATGTTTCTTTACAATGAAGGAATTTACCAGGGATAGAAGCTTGTACAGATGAGTTTTCTATATACAGCAATTCCACTGGATGCAATCCCAATCATAAGATCTAGATTATGGAGATCCTACAAAAGAAAAAACTGTAAGAACACAGATGCAGTTTGTGTCATTCACATTTACCTATGAATAAATTTATTTTCAAGCTTTCTATACCTAAATTGCTGCATTTGAGGGGGAAAATCCAATGACATTTTTGAGTTTTCATTTTTGTGCATCTCTCTCCTTTGATGTTATCTATTACACACTCTAAATATTATTCATTCATTAAAACAAGTTGTAATGTTTGTCGCACTACCCTGGATGTTCCTTAGGTCTGAATCAAGAGTAAATTTGTAAGTCTAGCCTTATTAATTTTAGGAAAGAAGTCGAAGTACTTCCCAAGATTAATCAGGTAAATGTCTCATAATTTTAGGAACTGAACAGAAATTGCCTGCTTATATGCTGTTTAAAAAGAGAGAGGAAATAATTTCTTACTTTTTCCTAAAAGATCTTACCAAGAAAGATTGCACAGGAGGTGACCACAATTTTGCATATGAGAATATACCGGAGAAATACACGTGTGCATGAATATTTCATAGACTAAATGAAATCCATTATTAACCAAACTAAAAGGTGTGCATTAGCTTAACACATGCAACTGGAAAAAAAATCATAAATTTACAATCTTTTCTAGGTATTGAGATACTCAAGAGAAAACACATTCTTCCACATAAGCAAACATTTGAGTTAAAAAAAACCAAAAAGGCAGAGAAGATGATGCTGGATTTTTGAGCCTAAACCCAGACTGATGTTAAAGAAGTCACATATCTTGGCTTCCCATTTCTTATGATCAGTACACACTAATGTGTTATTGCAGAGATTTCTAAACAGAGCTAAATTTATACATAAATCTACATGTAAGTAGAATCCATTGTTTAAAATGTCAGTTTTGACTCAAAGCAGTTTCAGACTGTTTTTAAAGGACAGCCACTGGTATCAGATTCTCTTAAAGCTTTCAGTAGCACAGCTGCTCCTCTAGATGGTACTCTGGGCTCAATTAATACATGGCTTTACTCCATGTCCAATCCCAATTTCTTTATATTAGTAAGGTACAGGAAAATAGAACAGGTAGCATGTGCTCTGACAATACTGTAGAAAGTCTACAGTAAATCCTTTAAAAACAGTTGAATAGAAGTGTGATACAAGCACATGAATGAGAGAAGTACAACCTAATTTGCAAAGCATAATACAGGAATCCAGAATTGACATGCTTGGATTTTAGTACTGGGGAAGAACACTGAGGTATTCAGAAGATTAACTCCCTATAGTTCAGCAGGTTTTGCCATGATATGGCCAACCTAAAGCAGGGTAGAAAACTGTATTATTAGCACTTGGAGCCTACTCCAGGTTCCTGCTTTTAAAAATCAATACTGTGAAGAAAAAGGAGCTTTAAAAGTAAAAGCTGAAAATCTACATGATTAAGCAGAAATAAAGGATTATCTAAAACACTTGATAGGGATTAATTAGGCTAAACTACTCTATTTTCTCCAGAAGCTTTGTCAGAACAAAGTTCATTCCTCACCCTCCTCTGCGCCAGCCCAAACCACTAATCTCCCATGTTATTTGTTATTATGAATTCTCTTGTGTTGAGCTGAAGAAACACAAAATCAAGATGCTGAATTAGCATAAAGAGAGCATAAAAGACAAAAAATTATCATGCGAGGCATTTAGCTAGTTAAATACTGATTCACATTTGATTTAATTTACAATTACCATCTTGATATTTGTAGATATGGAAATAATATTGATTAAACGAATTTCCTATCTTCCACTCTATGAGTAAAAATGAAAGATGAGTTAACAGCAGATTAATTATTGAGCAGATGGGACAGTGGTCCAGAGTGAAAAGGAGATTAGGAATTCAAGAAATATCAATACAGTTTAAAGATATTGAATTCACTCTCCTGAGTCTCCTAACACTGTTGCATTTTTTAATATTTTAGCAGTTCAGATTTTTCATTAGAAAAGATGCAGGAGTGTTTGCAGATGAAAACTGAGCTCAGATTAAAGTTGCACGTTTACTAAAATGTTGCTAAAAAGAAAGCTCACACGTATGTTAAATATTTAACTTTGTATCATAAAACAAAAAAAATAAGGAAGCTATATATTCATCTGCTCTTCAAGAAACATTATCCAAAAGCATCCCACTCTCAACCACCAGTGCAGGAGCACCAGCTTCCTCGGGCCATTAGTATAAAAGCCAGGTGTTACCTGGTTCTTCTGCCATACACAATCTAAGAGGAACAAGATCATCAGAATCCACAGAGATAAAGCCTTTCACGAAGAGACAGTTTAATTAGCCCCTGCTAAATCTGGTGAAGGCACTGGGATATGACAAAACTGGAAGGATGATTTAAAAGCAGTATTGGGTGGCGGGAGGATTTCAGGAGGCACTGTCAACATTCCTGCCAAAGCAGGGGCAGAACATAATATCCTCCATGAAGAAGCAGTTTATAAACCTTCACTGCGAACTTCTTACAGGTCTGTGGGAGCAAGACCAATCTCATGTTGGCTGAGAGGTTTGCCTCATGGCATTCAATCCAAACAGTGACTTGCAGCTGCTGTTTTGGAAGTAGAAAACTTCAGAGACACCCCTACTAACAACTCCCCTTCTCAGCTTCAGGTCATTTACAGCTAGATGATTTCCTAGTTTAGACTCTTATTTTTAATGGACTCCAGTGACTGCCTAACTGCTCCTGATAGCTATTTTACCATGGGCATCCATTAAATCAGAAATAACACCTACAGTTCAACTGCAGCCTTATGAAAAAAGTTCCTTTACTTTAACCTGAAGATCCTTAAACCTTTTATTACCAAAGAAAAAAAAATTGCTGGCTATTCACGTTCTCCATGCTGTTTACCTGTAACAGAAGGCTTTTCCTTAAAACATTCATGATTTTTATACTTCTCTGTACTTTTCTTTTTCCATGACCTATTCTGAGATAAGGAAGGGAGAGGAAAAATGAAGCTCGACATTCAAATGATATCGAAACTCAAATTGAAAGGCATGATATTTTCTGGTTTGCTTTCTATTTTCTTCCTAGCAGCTTCTAAATGTCTAGATGTCTAGTTCAGCTGCTAGAAAAAACCAGATCACTTCAAATATTTCATCCTTAAAAAAACTGAATAGCGATAAAACTATTATTTTGAATTGAAACAGTAGCAAGATGGTCTGCAGTGAAATTTCATTTAGCTGAAAATGTCTGAATCCAGTCTAGCTTCACTGCTTGGCACTGGTATGCCCACTACTGACATCCTGCATGCAGTTCAGTGGCCTGCAGCTCAGGAAGGGTAATGGAAATTGGAAGAGCTTTCAGAAACAATATCCCGTTAATATTAAGAGACTGGTCACATAATGGAAGTCTTAGCACTCAAGTTAGCTTATCAAAATGCTAGGCTATAATAGAAGTTAAAAGGCAAATACCCAATCAAGTTAAGTGCATATAGTGATCTCAAGTGTAACACTAAGAGCTTCTTCAATAAAGTAGAAAGGTGACAGATGACCCAATGGACAGATTATACAAAGTCAGATTTAATAAGATCATTTCCTCCCTTTTCTACTTTTCTCCGTTCTTAAAAAAAGCATCTACCTTTTGAACACTGTATTTCATGAATATGAATGTAATTACAGTGGCTTCATAGAGAATTACTTTAGGAATTTCTAGAAATCCATGCAACACTCACTTATTTGTGGCAGCATAAAGAACAAGAAGAAGAAAATATGCTGATAGAAGCAAATTACTCATTCTATTCCTTCCTTCATCATTAAAGAAATTTCTGACTTTTTCATTATAGCTCTCAGTGTCAGGATTATTAACAAAACTCAAAAAATGTTAAGAAAACTAGAAGTCATCTTCACCTAGGAAATCAATTATCTGTAGTACACTTTCTTTAGTTTTTATACTACAAGCCTTATACCAAAACAATTTACTACTGCACAGAAGCAGAAAAGATAACTTGCACACTAGAATGCAAATAAATAAGCATTCTGGGATTCACCTCAGATGAATATTGTAGTCAAAAAATTAAATAACAATAGACAGTGAAATACTAGGACATGTTTCTTATCAATGCACACCCCGTATCTAAAAGATTTCAAATATGTTTTTAGTGGTCATCTCTCAAGTTGTTAAATACTTCCTAGATTTAGCCTGGAAACAGTGAATGCAAGAATTTAAGTAAAAAGAAAGGTCTCTATATTCGTAACACTTAAGAAATTAGTGCTAGAAATTCAGAAAAATTAAACTTTTAAAACACCTGCCACCTAATAGCACTAAACAGAGCATTCATTTTCTTTCATGCTAAGACAGTCAGAAACCTTTGTAAAATTATTAAGCAAAATATATTGCAGTAATTAAATAGATTATCTTAAAAATACTTTGTTACAATTTTGAGGAGCTCTAGCTTATTTGGTTGAAATTCCAGCACCTATGTCACACAGAAGTTATTAAAAAATTACCCAGCTCTAATTAAAAATAATACATGACAAAGTCAATACTTAAGTATTACTTTTTTTTACTGCTATTAAATTATTTTTTAAAAAAGCATATAAATTTACTTTCCAAGGGAAAAGTTACAATGTAAACATACTCTACCACTGTGCAATTCCACTCCATAGAATTCAAGTGTTCTTGCTATATTTATATAGCAGGACTCTGCTTCAGATTGCTTGAGGCCACTAAATGAAGAAAAAAAAATAATAAATATGAACCACAGAAATCAAAGATGAAATATATGATAACATATTTATTCCAAATGCATAAAGCCAGAAGAATGTCAAAGTCCAGTGTCTGAGATATAACCCCCCATTAAGTAGTGCTATGATTTCTTTACTAGCAAAGGCCCTGCTAAAGTACTCTCAAAAACCTGAGTGAATTATACATGATTTTATTACCTTAGCCATTCTGGATCAGCTCTTTTTAGAAAAATCTCTGTTATCTGTGATGTTCAAAGGGATGAGGAAACAATTCCCCTATAAAATCTTACTTTTTTAGAAAGAAGCTGTATCTGTAAATATTGTATATTTCATAGCCTCTCAGAAAGAAGTCATTTAGAAGAAAGATTAGAAGCACGAACATACTAATAAAATAAAGGGGAGAGAACAGAATAAAAGTTATAATTATGAAACTCACCAAGGAAAAGCCATCCAAGTTTACCTAAAATCTGGAAGTCCTAATTTTTTTTTTTTCCTGCAGCTAAGACATACAAGCATTTGACCTTGTCTTCAAGAAAGCTCCCATAAGTACAGGTAAAAACAACTCTTTGCTAGGTGAGCTTCCAAAACAACATGCATAAAATCACATTAATCAAATGCAATTTAGGTAAACCTGCAAAATGTTGACAGAACACTGAGTTATGTTAACGACTCCAGTGTCTATTACTTCCAATTAATATCCCTCCTTTTAAATGCAAAACCAACAAAATACAATGGTCCTGAAACAGCCACTCTAGGAAACATTACATGATGCAGCAGAAAACTGAAAGCTACCTTGAACTGGAAAACTATGGCCATGTGGCTTGAAGATGTCATTATATCAGGAAAAAAGAGAAAAGATGAAAAAAAGTGCTGTTTGTGACAATCCTGAGCTAAACTGGTTTCTCAGATCTACATGTACACTGACTATTGTCCCCTTTATACTGCTTTAGTAGACCTTATCTCTTTCACTGTGTCAGAAAATTACAGAAGCAAACCAGTGTGAAATGGCCATTTTGGATGGATAAAAGGATATCCATAAAAGAATGTTGAATATGTTTGCAAGAGTACATTACTGTCATTTTAAATAGTTTGATCAAGTACTTTGTTCAGAAGGTCTGCTGCACACTAACAAGATATGCCTGTAAATTTTAATTCTCAATTTGTATATTCCATGTACACCAGACCAGCCATGCCTTGTGTCTTGAAGGGCCAACAAGTATCTCAGCACAGACGTAGGTTTTTTTTACTTGTTGTTACACCCTCCTACTTAATCAGAGGTGAAACAAAATCTTCAGGTCCCTAAGCAGATGGTAATTATTCAGTGAGATAAACAGGCAAGAGGAAACTGGTCTTGATGTTCCAATTTTTATAGTTGCTGATACTCAAGGACTAACAAACCTCATCTGGAATACAAGCATCCTATTTAGTTTCAAATGTATCTTTCTCTTCAAACTGATGGTTGGATCTAGCAAACACTATGAAAACCTTACCAATTTGGACAATATCTGCATCCTAAGATCTCAGGCTGCTTCTGTGATTAAGCAAAACACAACAGGAAAACCACGTTAGAACCAACTACCTACAGAAAAATCCTCCTGTGGATTTAGGGATGAGCACAGAAGGAAAATCTCTGAAGCTACACCAGTTCAATATGACAACAGCTGCTTTCTTAACATACTGTCCACCGAACAGCGTGACGGGGACTTTCTCAGGGAATACTTCCTCAGATTTTGCAAAGCAACATAAAACCTAGGCAACAAAACCCTTGCACTGAGTTACAACACATCACAAGGCATAACTTCGCAAGTCTGTATTTCAGCACTTCAAGCCTTTTTATTTTCCTTTGTGAAAGTTTCCCAAAGGATAGACACTAAGGACTGAAAACAGGATAGATGTTTAAAGGGTTGGCTTTGAAACCCTGTAATCTAAGAATAACAATTTCAAAGCTATAATAATTTACAGATAACCTATATGGTTTACAGCAATATTTTTTATTCCAGATTAGCAGAAATCTCATTCCAAAGCAACAATGTTCATTCAAAGGGAAAAAAAATAAATTCTTCCTTTCCATTTTTCCTTCCCAGCAGCTCTGGTAAACACCAGAACCGTTCTTGTCAAATATGTTCTTGGCACTGATTTAGTCAAATTCATGTCCGAGACATAAGTATTCTCTATGAAAGCCAAAGGAATATGCAAGAAATACTGCCAGGATAAACAATAATTTGTCTGCCTCTCCTTGCTCTTTAAAGTAAACTGGCCTTAAGAGCTAAGTTTCAAAAAAGGTGTTAAAACCACAAAGAAACATTTTTTCCAGTCCAATCCACTCAGTATTTTTATTCAGACCTTCAATTACCAACATCTCTGTTAATTCCAATACAGAAGTTAAACTTCTCAACCATCAAGGCTTCACCCCACCAAAGCCTCTCAATGAAAGCACTGATATCATGGAAAGGACCCAGAGAAGAAAGGGGTCTTTCCAACAGACCCCAGCACATCTTAATCTGGACCAATGCTAACTTCTGATCTTCCCTCTGCAGAACATAACCAGTTTTATATCTCTAGCTACCACAGCACTAAATACATGAGCTCAACCCAGCTACACCAAGACTCTTCAGAAACTCCCCTCAGTGGTCGCCAAGATGACTGCCTCC
Organism: Donacobius atricapilla; assembly: GCA_013397315.1. Lineage (NCBI taxonomy): Eukaryota > Metazoa > Chordata > Aves > Passeriformes > Mimidae > Donacobius > Donacobius atricapilla. The sequence goes on from WBMY01004607.1 coordinate 152,839, forward strand.
TAAAGACAAGCAGATTTATTCATTCCTGTCTAAAAGTCTGCCTCAAAAAACTACTGAGCCTATTGGAAAACGTAAATTTATTTGGAAGGAGTAGAGGCATCAGCTATTGTGTGCCTGAACATGAACTGTTGGGAAAGCAGTCTGGATTAGTATCTCCAACAGAAAGGACAGTTAGAGTTAAGAGTTCAGTGGTTATCTTCTTTTATCCCATAAATGCCAATGCCTATTCTGGACAGCTACGGAGCACCTGTGAAGTTTAGAACTACTCACTACACCCCATAGCAGTAAAGAAACTAGAGGGAAAAGTAGGAGTATTGAAAGATGAGAGGAAAGCAGCTGAGGGACATTAGGAACAGATGAAAATGGAAATATTTCTGGGTATAAATCAAAGAAACTATGAGAGCAGGGAATTAGCTCTGCTGCAGTTAAGATACAGACAGAGAAAACAAGTCTACAGAGATTTGGATTTCATTTGCTCATGGACAATTTTAGATTGGTATATTTGCATTCAGCTTGCAAGTATCTGATCAACACCACTAATTCCAAAGCTGCAGTCTAACAAGAGACAAATCAGCAGGGTCAGAAAAAATAATTAGCAGTGCACTGACTGGAATAATCTGTTGCAGCCTTTGTATTACACTCAGGAGAGGGGAATGAAAGCACAAAGTTAATTGGAGTGGTTTATGGTTACGGCATTTCTTTGAGTTTTTTTACTTATATAGACAAAAAAACCCCATAGAATTTGAAAAATTATCAAATGTCCTTCATGCACAAACCCCCTCAAACATCTAGTATAGTGTTCCAGATTGTTGCCCTTAATAATGTGTTTCAACACATTAACGTCATACTCTGAATATAGTTTGCACCTCCATGATAAACCCAAGTATTTCATTTAACAGAAGCTATATGAAATACAACTGGCTGTTGTAATGAAACTACTAAGAACTTGAGTCTTCCTTTTGACATCTTCTTTTTCTTTAAAAGGTCAAACGGTGAGAGAGAACTAAAAGTTCACATTACCTGTGTTGCTCATGTAGCGTTTCTACTTTGGTAAGAAAATCTTTGTTCTGCTCTGGTATAAAGTTGTAATTTGATAAATATCCTGAACAATGCAGTGAAGCATTATAGTCTCCAAGTTGTGCTGTTAAGAAACAAAAAACACATATACAAAGTTTTCATAGTTAATTGGATTTTTGTTTAGAAGAAGCTCCTTCTCATTAAAACACACATATAGGAAAATGCAGAAATTACCAATTATTTCCTAACTGACGAGAAGTGTTGAACATAGGAAACTGTATGACCTCAGCGAGGTAAGATTTTTTCAAAATGCACTTACCATAACTATAATCTCGGGCACTGAATGACTCAGTACTTTATTTAGTTACTTATGTAGCCTCACTTTTGCATCACAAGCTCTAACAGCACCAGACACATCATGTGCCGTGCTGACACAGCCTTGCAGTACTGTAACATCAGAGAACACCAAATTGCTTCAGTAAGAGATGGCAAATGAAATCAATTTGACACATTTACTTGACTAGAACATATTCAACATCTTCAGCAAGATCTATCACTTAGAAAGCATCCACTCTTCACAAATATAGGTGGAAATCACTCTACTACTGTGACACTGTCCTAGAAATTCAGCTGTGAATTACTTAACAGAACATGCGAAATAACTGCTGATTGACACATTACTGAGCTGCTACAAAAAGTAAATAACTATAACCTGTACTAACCTTCTTTTTCATAAGGAGTATGGTATAGTGATTCTTAAGCTATAAAGTTTCCCAGAAATTATTTATATGATTTGCAAATTAGCACAAAAGAAGATAATTGACAGGCTGCAAACAATTCAGCATTGAAAGCTCCTCAACTGAATCAAAGTTCAAGAGCACACTTTTCGGATATACTATCAATAACATTAACACTATTTTCCAGGAAATAAAATAAAATAAAATTTTTAAAAAGTACAAAAGTGATTCCAGTTGAGGTGCATGAGAGGCACATCAGAAATAACTTACCTCTAGTAATCATGTAGGATGTAGGGAATAACTAATATTTGCCACTTATATAAATTCAAACTGCATGATTTATATGGCCCAGAAAATGGAATTACAATGACACAAGACAATTCCCAGGGAAATGAGGTCAAAAAGTAATATAGTTACACACTAATTGTCTGCATCAAGAGAAATATTTAAATAAAAAAGGGAATGATAAGGAGTAACTAACTTTGAATGCAGATGGTCTTGCATACTTAGTTCTTTCTTTTTAAAGCTAGCCTAAACTTTAAATTAATTAGCAAATGGGAGACAAAGGACTAAATATTTATCATGAGAGCCAAATCACATATTTGAACATTACTGTAAAATTTATCTGAAGAAGAACAAAAAAAAACAGAATGAGAAAGAACAAGTCAAAACAAAAAAAACCCAAACCAACCAAGACATAAAATGCAGAAGTATCATAAGAAACTGAAATTATTTTAGGAATATCCATATATTGACGAAAGTCCAAACCTGCCAATGCTAATTCTAAGGCAACAGCAACAGAAGCAAAAATTTGGAACTTTTAGAACTACGTAGTATGCTTATAACAGTGTAAAATAAACCCCACAATTTCACAATTACAATAGTTGATTGAGGATCCTTTACTGCTCATTAACACAACCCATCTTTTCTATGAAACAATATACATATTTAAGGTTTGTTGCAGCCAGTTTGAATTCCAATCTTGCCAATGGGAAAAGACCAGATTGTCAGGAATAAGATAGCATAGTTTTCTACTACAATTTTCTTTACAATAGGAAAAGATATTTTTACTGTAATTTTACCTTCTCTAAAGGGGACAACTGTTATTCCTTCCCACATTATGAGGTAGAGTCTTCTTTCTAATCTTCTAAATAGGCTACTCTGTTTTTTTTCCCCTCTTGCAACTAGCTACCTGAGGCCATGCCAACAAGGGGAGCAATTTAGCTTCTCCAGCTCCCTAGCCAGCTGTTACAGTAGAAGAGAAACATCTTGCAAGACTAATGATCTTGTGCAAGATTTAATTATCCAAGCAGGCAAAAAAGCTAGGGCATATTGAGACATCGGCAAGAATAATAACCCATGATGCTTCTACCTCTTTACTGGATTTCTCCAGAAGAGAGCAGAAGGGCAGGGAATATTAAAGATCTATTCCCAATCTGAGTTTCTCCTGACATAGTTGCTTGTCTGAACATGAGTCAGCAGATACTAAGTCAATGAAGATAGAGTATAAAAATAATAATATTTTAACCTTTCTCCATTCTAGACCACTGTTGCTCTTTAATTTATTATAACTGGCAAACAATATATATAGCAAAGTGAGAGAAAGTGGAATCAAGGATGAGTCAAAAAGCAAACAAACAAACCCCTGATATTTGAATATCAGAATATTGTATTTTAGAGTTATATATCTAATATGAAAAGCTTTAAAGAAAGCAATGTGATGGACCATTCATTTAGAAGGCCATGATCAGTAAAAAGAGGATATTTAATTTTTAATTTCTAGCAAAGGAAGAGTTCAATAGCCAAGTAGCCATGCTGACATGCCAAAACACTAGTTCTACCAACTTCCAATGAAGTAAGAGCTTTTAAGTGCTTGAAACACAAGTCTTGAGATGTATGTTTACAGAGCATAGGAGAGCATATTGAAGCCTAAGCAAGCCATATATCCTTCATACTTTTTTCAAAAGTCACTTGTTCAGATATCCTTTAAGGTGTAATTGACATTGTTCTCCAGTTCTGCAGACTTAGCTTGTAAATAATAATAAAAACATTGCATACAAAGTAATAGCGCCGGAAGCTATTTCTGCAATTGGCCATTTCAAGTAACTTCAGGTACACAAAGGGAAATGTATGAATGGTTCATTGGCTAACCATGATGATAAATCAGTTATAGATCATACGGACAAATTGACCCAAAGGAATGCCTACAAAAGCTAGTCTTTAGAAACTGGTTTAATAGCAACTTTCTATAGACCTGAGAAATGCACTAGAAAAGAATCAAGCAGTTTCATACTGAATTTGTAACTTTTTTTCAATTCTAATATTTTAGGTCACATGACTAAAGCACAAAAAGTGAATTAAGTTACCTGTTTTAAAAAAGGATAACTACATATTGTATTGGTTTGGAATGAACGGTATAAAAAAAAACCAATTGGTGCTCTGCTTTGGAACTGACAGCCAGGGTGGCCAATCAGGTACAGGAGTACACCCCTGGGACACACGGCTTAAATACAGGTGGAATTTTGGCAACTCCCTCTCTTGCTGCGGGCCTGCCATGAGGTAATTTGGTTGCAGGGAGCAGCAGGGCCCGCCTCAGGACCCACTGCCCATGTGGCCTGGCTGGGGCGGCCATACCGGGGCCGGGCCAGGGCCAGGGCCGAGCTGAGTCAGGCCCCTCCGAGCCCAGCAGACACAGGCAGAGCCACGGCTGTGAACATGCAGCTGATCATAAGGCCCGCCCCACGCCGCGGGCCAGGCCGAGGGAGATGGCCCCAGCCCCCCCAGCCCCCGGGTCCCAGGGAGCAGCACCGAGCCCAGGCTGGGCCAAACCCACCCCGTAAGACTGAGGGGTAGAGGGGGAGAGAAGATCCAGGCTGCTGTTTCTGAGCTTTTCTACACCTCGAGGATTTGAGGCTTTTCACCAATGCCGCGGCTGAGATCATGTGGTGTGTGCAGGCCCAGGCAGGAGAACATTAACTCTTTCTTAACACCGGCTGATACTTTTTAAAACTCTAACCCTTCCCAAAGAGAGAGGAAAGGCTAAATTGGAGGTATGCAAAGGGATAATATGAAGATATCAAAGTCAGTAAAGAAAGGGTGACTTCTTAAGTGGAAGAGATGACAAGTTGCCTTAGTTCTAGGCTGTAAAACTCCATTTATGTTAACAGACTGAAATATTCCTTTAAATTGTGGAGTAAGAATGGGGAGATGATTTTGTGGATTCAAGCAAAGGTGTCTGATTTTACTGAGTGGACATTTGAATTAGAAACTATAATCTCTGATTTTACGGAATGGATGTTGAATTAGAAACTGTGATCCAGTGATCCTATGAGATGTTTTGAAGCCTCGTCACCAGTGAAGAATGACAAGTCCTTTGTTGTGGAGCTGTGCATCTTTAAAAGGTGAAACCTCATGTTTTTAAGTCCACAGCCCATATGCAGCCATAGGAAAGGCTAAATTCGGGAAACTCACAAATGCAGATTCTCGGGCAGGCTGCTTTTGTGGGAGCTGGAAGCCACAAACAGACAGACTGTGTCTTTTGTGGAAAGTTACCAGAAAAATCAGAGGGCACTTGTCTCTCTCAAAAGACTGAATGAAAGACTATTTTATAAGTGGTACTGGCTTAAGAGTTCTGATGTTCTGTCTCTTTACACGGTTTCGTAGAAAAGTAGATTGCTGCTAAGGAGGAGGGGAGCGTCTTTAAAAAGGTTTCATGGGGGTTTTTTTGTTTGCCCTTTAGTGTGTGTTAATAAATCTGTTTCTATTTTTTTTAAGTTGAGCCTGTTTTGCCTTTCTTCTAATCCTATTCCATAGTAAAAAGATAGATCACCACACTACATTTCACAAAACAAATATGGCAAATGTGAAACCACTACATTTTTTTGGTGTTTCCGCCTGGTTACGAACTTTAACCCATTATACATATAAAGATCAGGTTCACAGGGGAACAGAATAAACAAACCACAGGAAGAGTCTTGCATATAAACTGTAAAAATCTTTAGGTATAAAACTGCAGTCCAGGATTAAAACATAGTAAGGATCACATGACTGGCCTCCAAATCAGGAGAGCAATAATGACTCACATTCTTGAGATGAGGGTGAAATGTAATATTAAAGGCTAATGATTAATTTATCTTCTTATGAACATTGAGGTACAAAAAAAGAAAGATAATCTATACAGTTTAATCAGTTTAGAAATTTTAAGTGATTGCTTCTTGGCACGAAATGAGAACAGAAGAAAGATGAACTTCCTAGCATAAAGTATTTTTCAACAGTAACTACTTTTATTATTCAAGTATTAAAATGTTTCTGGAATCAGGAAACAATCCGCTACAGCAGAATTCAATTTCAAAGAACCAACATAAAAATGTAGACATTTATTGAAGACAGGCTAAAAAGGTACACTGGAATGAGCAAAATGACACCAAGTTGAAAATGGTTTTCAGAGAGAAATTCCTAAAAGGATCAAAACCCTAAGAAGTGAATGTTAAGAGAAGGAAAGTTGTTTCAACAAGTGAAACTTGGATCCAAAAAAGGATGTGAACATGAACACTAACCCACTCAGTCCCTAAGTAATTGTGATGTCCCTGCAGGACAAGTAGAACTAGCTATCATGTGAGTTAAAACTAACTTGTTTTGTAAAAGGAAATAATGCTTCACACTCAAGAGCCCTTACAAAATGTTCAGCCTAGGCACAACTGTAAATAGCTGCTTATGACCACTTACAACAGCTGGCCATTTTGTGGTAAGACAGAATGAGAAATTAGGCATTAATAAAAACAAAGGAACATTTGTAGAGGAAAAAAAAAAAGAAAACTGTGCATGCACAATGGTAGTCTCCAAGTTATTTACCACTTCAGAATGAAAAATGAGCCAGTCATTGTAATGCCTTTTATTAAAAGAACTAAAAAATAAAAATCAGCAGCTCAAAACCCAGACACAGTTAAACAACAATACAAAAGAATAATCAGAAGGAAAAGGAAGAAACAAATTAGAAACTACAAATTATACTGAGTTGCTGTTTCTGCATCTCAAATACAACATGTACTTCAGAAACCATACAGACACAATCAAAAAAACTATTGAGAAAAGCAAAGTATAATCCAAAGTACAAAGATTATTCATTTTGAGAAAATATTGAGATAAAAGACTTAAAGGAATAGCTACCAGTACTCCCTAAAGATTGTGAGACTTTGCCAAACTAATGCATCTGATCCTCTGCCACATATGTTGTTTCTCAGCATTCACTACTACTCATTTGAGAATTACAAAGTCATTTAGGTTGGACAAGACTTCTAAGATCATTGAGCCTAACCCTTAACCCAGCACTGCCAAGTCCACCACTAAACCATATCCCTCCATGCCACATCTACAAATTTTAAAATACCTCCTGGGATGATGACCTCGCCTCTTCCCTGGACAGCCTCTTCCAAAGCCTGATAACCTTTATGGTGAAGAAATTTTTCCTAATACAGAACACCTAAACCTTTCCTGGTGCAACTCGAGGTTGTTACCATGAGTGTAATACTGTATTACATGGACCCTGACCTTGGGAAACTCTTCTTTCCCCCTTTTTGGTAATGTTACACAAAAATATTTAATAGGTTCATCCAACTTAAAAACACAGAAGAATAGTATCAAGTCTATGAGGCACTGCAGAAAGTCAGCTCCTTCAGCTACAGCACTGGCCAGTTCCCAATCTGGGGTTCTCCACTCTGGAGATGGTACCTCGTCTTGAAGTGTTATAATTCAAAAAATTATTTGTGGCTTAATGGAAGACCATCACATAAACAATACTTGAAGGAAGGATCTCCTGAAGTGGCCTCTGTATTGCCTAACACAACTGTAAAATATAATTAAGGAAACCAGCCCAAAAGAGCTGGAAAGTTGCTGTACATTAACAATCAGGACACTCTTAGAAGACTTGTTGTACAGAGATGCTAGCAAACTCTGGAGCAGCAATCTAGAATTCAGTGAACCATATGGAAGGAAATGGGAATGTATTTCTATTCCTGTCTCCAAGCTGATTCTTGTATTGGGAGTTCATCACCATTACACACTTAACACTGGCACTGCTGATGACAAGGTACTGTAAGATATGATAAACGGTACCTCTGAACAGCAGTGATGCAGGCTTCAGAAGAACAAATGTGACATGCACACAATTCTCAGACTATCCAACCGTATCTAATACGTAATTTCAAACACTGGAAATTCAGCTCGAAGTTCTCTCTAATAATCCAGTCTGATTTTGATTCTAAGGCACAAGGGTTAAAGATGCCCTGGAAAAAAGCAGAAACCTGGCTGATCTGCAAGCAAATATCTCAGCTTACGCGAGATGTCCTTCTGAGCACTATTACACTTCAAGAAAGCATGGGTGGGGAGCACACAGAAAAATCCCCAAATGCTAACCATGAATAGAGAGAGATGTCCATAAATTAGGAAGTCTGAGGGGTCAGCCTAATTTCTATAAAGTGAGGCAAAATGAAGTCAAGTTAGAAGAAAGAGTCAGGCCTCACTGTGGAGCTGCAGTTGATGTTTCTCTAAGTCTTACAGCCCAACTCTACCCCTAGGATATCAATCTTCTGATCTTCCCAAAATTTTAACTCTTATTCTCAGCTCCTGAGAGACTTTCACACTAAGTTCGGCTTTCCTTGACTCCTCATAATCACCAGCCTTACTTTCCTTAGAGGAGGTTTAAGTCCATTTGAATCCCTAGCAACCAGTCAATCCCTTTCTGAACAAGTCCCAAAGACAGAGAGCAGTGTGCTAGAGATGATTCCTGTTTCTCAAAGCAGGCCTGAAAAGAGCAGTGCTGCAGGAGAAAAGAGCAACTGATGCTCAGGAAAAAACTAGCTTAGAAGCACTCCAAATATCTTTGCTGGCTTTATTACTGGGCTTCAGATTCAAGTCCCAAGTCAGCAATGGATTTATTAACATAAGAGCATATTCTCATGAAACCCATGGGATTTCGTACATACTAGTAGCTGGGCATTTAAACAATGGCCTGGAAATGGCAATTTGCAACATGAAGTGATGGAAAACAAGTGGTGCTAAATCAGCTTTGGGACATTTGAAATTAAAAAAAGGAATAGTCATACTGTATAAGTTTCCTTATTTGGTTTTGTAGACAGTACAACATTACCATTTCACACTAGTAAAAACACACAATTTATCATCAAGATTTTTCAGTATGAGTTTATCCTTCCAACTTCACAATGATGAAATTATTTGAAATGCACCTTAACAAGTTCTTCCTAATAAAAAAAAAAAATTCCAAATCCACTGACTGTTTTGTCAGAAAGTACATTCCTGATAATACACTAACAACTTATTCTTGAAGTGTCTGAACTATGTTCATAATCAGGTTCAGTCACATGTTTTTCAGACACAGTATTCACACCCACTTGCATTCCCCTGTAACTTAGCCCAGCCAGGCAACACAGGCTGTGCTGCGGCAGGGCACAGGGAGGCGTCACGGCTTTACCTCAGAACCAAACACCCGCACAAAGGGCACTACAGAGAAGCAGCATCCCAGTAGCACAGCAAATACCACCAAAAACTGTCCTCTTGCAAAACTCAAAGCCTCTGAAGGCCAACCATAAAACTAGCACGTGGAAAAACTTCAGTTAAGAAGCAAGAGCAGAAATATCAAACACCAGACTTCATGCACTGTGAAAGAGATCTGCTTCAGCCCTCCCATCAGCAGCAACTGCTACACCTTCTAAATAAACAACCCACAAGGTTGTCAGATAGCAGGGATTTCCCCTTCTGCATACAAGGGAAACTACAGAAGGAGAGCAGCCTGAAAGCAGCCAAGAAATGGCAGTAAATAGCTCAGGTAGAACTGGTTCATGGCAGCTTCAGACAATGGATTTCTCATACCAAGAACTTCAGCTCTCCTTACTAAGTATGATTAGAAATTAAAACACTAATAGAAAACTACTTAAACCAATTTCAATTGACAGGAATCACAGCAAACATGACTCAGTAAGGAGACTAAAACCCTAAAACCCTTGATTTCAAAAATGTCTTTCCCATGCCATCATCTTCAGGTAAAAGCAAAAAAAAAAACTTAAGAGAGTATGTCTTTCTATTAAACATTTAATTCCTTACTAATGCAGAGAATAAATATAAGTATCATGCAAACAGCAACAGAAAGGAAATCAGATAGCAAAATAAGGTTACTTTTGGGTTTGGTGTTTTTTGTGCTTTGGTTTTTTTAATTAAAAAAGAAAAAGAAACAAAAAAAAATCCCCACTACATGGTAAAAGCAGCACTATCAGAAGTTAGAAAAAACAGGCAAATAAGTCAATGGGACATCCAGAATCCACCATGAAAAACAATTATCAAAACACACTAGCACCCTTTGACAATCTTAACCGTCCTTACATCATTCTCCTTTAGTACTGCATTAGTAGGTATCCTAGGCTAAGTACTACAAAGGGAACAGTCATAAAACTGAAGGGGAAACAGGAACAACTTTGGGATTTGGGGTACACTAGATATGGCATGATTAATTTCACTCTGTGATAAAACCTTTGCATACTACATATTTGAGCTTTAGCACAACTGGATCACCAGTGGTTCATTTAGCAATCCTAATGGTGCAGAGTTTCAGCCCTCAAGTGCCCTTACTGGGCCTCAGAAACACCAGAGCAGGATGCATTTTATTTGGCTCCAAAACTGGGACTGCCACATACTATGGAAAATTTCAATTGTTCTTACTAAAGCTTGAATCTGATCACAGTTTCATTTTATAAAAGGGTCCAATATATGACATGCTTAAAAAAAAAAAAAAATTCATAGACTCTTAGGGTTTCAATAGATACTAAGCGTTTATCACATTCTTCTTTGAAAACCACACTTTAATTATTTTAGCTTGGTTCTTATTTCGAACAAAAATTACCTTAATTGTTTCTGTGGGCCTTGTTAGCCTTTCCATAAAAGAAATGAGATTCAGCCAAATAATTACACAACTATTCTTGCATACTTTCCCCTGACTATTTTAGCAAATATGCAAACTCCACTAAACCCTCAACCTGGTTTTTTTTTTCTCTATTTGTTTAATGAGAAGGTCTTCCTCCAGCTGTTTTTCACTGTCTATTGAAGATGCTTGTGAGGCATTGTCAGACTCCAATTTGGTTTTCCTACAGAAGATGTTTTTCTAGTATCATCATTTGAATTTTTTTTTTGCCAGTTGAAGGCAGACGAGAAGGATGTAAGTTCTTATATGTAGAGTCACCTAAAATGTATTGCAAAGGGCCAGTTTTACATAACTAACAAACCAAATTCCATTAAACAAACATTGTGTAAGGACACTGTCGTTTCTTAATCATGAGTTTACCTTCCTGTTATCTGTTCTCTAGATGACCACTTATTCCCTTGGAAGGCTTTCTCTTAGCTATTGTAACACACAGTAAGTTTCACAGTTTTGTTTCCACTGACAAAACAAACCTGACTTTTTTGTCAGTAGTCAGAAAGCCTATCTTATGTTATTCTTGTATTAACTCTTTTTGTTTTCCTGACAGGCCTTAAAGAGTATTCTTTTTCTATTTAGACCGTCTCTGGAGGCTGCTTTTATAACCTGCACCTGCACACTGAATATTCTGCACAAATAGATAAGGAAAGAAATCTCTCCTGACTTTTCAGTGCCAAACAGCCAAGAAAGTTGGTCAAATAAATTTATTAACAAAATAATGTTTGCTTATTACTTACATTGTACTGCATATGAAGCCAGGACAACAGCAGAATTAATGGGGCATGACAACCTGGAAAGGAGAGGAAATAATTTTATATAAACATAGGCTGTATGTATGTCTTATTGAAGCTATCTCACAAATAGTTCAGTATGAGAAGACTAATTTATCTTCAAAGAGTATCTGATTTTTTCTTAGTATGTTGGATTGTTAAAGCACAGTACAACTGGATATTAAACCCTTAAGCGAACAGAAGTAGCTAATTGGAAAAGGACATGGTCAAATTCTTGCTGGATGCTTATTCAGGAAAGAAAAAGGAGAGGAGATTTTTATGGGGCTCTGAACATTAGCTGCATTCTGGTGTATTTAAAATTAGGACAAACACTAAAATTACTCAAATGCCAAGGACAAAGACAGCTTTGATTTTATGACCAAAACTAACTCTATAAAGAAAAAAGCCAACACCTGTAGGTAACTGACATTTGGCAGCAAATACTTGGACCATGTTTTCCTTTTTACTTTTTTTTAATGTACAAACACACAGAAATCACAGCCAAATAAACCACTGGGTATATGCCCACCATATAGGTAATATAACCTGAAATCAGGAGAAATGATAGCATGAACTGCCCATTGCTACTCCTGATTATTGCACTAGGTAGTGGGTGCCCAGGTTTGGAATTCCATGCCTGGCACACCAAGCCCTGCCTAAACATCTCTGTGGCTGATGTTGTGCCTCTCGACACACAGCATCTCCTATAGCTCATTCACAACAGACTTCTAAACTGTTCTTAATACGTGAGCTATGAGAAAATCTGTAACATTTCCTAGCAATGTGATTTGCCTTTAAAGCAATGTTTCACAAGGCATATTTATGGGATAATTGGGATAATTTTACAGCAACAATACCCTCAGGTAAAAAGCTTTTTAATTTTATTTTAGAAAGAATTATTGAGAAATTTAAGATTCTTCTTATTACCTTCCTTCTGCAATATCAGTCTTCAACTGCAGAAAGAATAAGTGCCTAGAAAAGATTTTTTTTGGAAAAGAAACAAATGTGCATTTATTTTTAAATTGTATGATTTAAATAGCTATATATATTAGTTTTATTTCATTAGATTTCACAACAAACTATACAAACAGATGAACAAATACTAGTGGCATTTACAAATATGCAATTATACACCCACTTAGTCTCACAACATTTTTATGGATCTTTGGCAGTCTCTACTGCAACTCCAGGGCCACCGCATTAATGTTGCAATTAAAACAACAAAAAACCACATCACTACTGAACTGGGCTCATTTTCTCCCTGGAATACTTATTTCAATTGCAACTTAAAAAAAAAAAAAGAATTAAGAAAGACAAAACATTCCAAATCTCAGTCAAGGTTGATTGTGAAAGTCTATCTCACAGCTACTCAGTGGAGGATGAGACATTCCTCTAGCAGCATTTGCTGACAAAAAACTCTTAAACAATTCTCCAAGAGCAGTTCAGTCTTCCTCTTATTAGTGGGTTTACAATGTTAATTTATAGTGATACTGAAGAGTGAAGAACCTTAAAGAGCAGATCTTTGAATAATAGAACAAATACCAAAACAGGTAAAAAGCTGATTTTTCTACAAGAAATATAGTTTCACATGTTGTACTATTTATACTGAAATAAATAAGCAATGAAAGTGCTACAGAAATGCCAGATTAATGGCCAGATTAATGTGTGCCTTCAAATTTGAAACTCCAAATTTCAGACACTGAACAAAACAAGTATTCAATTGAAATCTTGTGACAAATTAATTGAAAATTACTTATAATTCATGCACCCCAATACCTCAAAAACTCAGAGACAGGTTAAAAAAAAAACAACTTTAGAAGTCTACTGTAAACTGAAGCATTATACATCTTTGCATATTACAAGTAATTGGCAAACTAGAAAACAAGAACTGTTATCTGTTCTTCCCCCCCAAAAAACAAACTCCACCCTCCCACACCCTCAGTATTAAATCTACTACACATGTTCAAAACTGACTCAGTGTTGATACAAAACTTTTAAGATAGATAGACCTAGGGTGTGCAGACTATGGAAAGAAAAAAAACTAAATCCCACACAAATAAACGTACTTTTAACACCTACATCTTTGTACTACTTTATACTCCAGTTGTATCTTGGAGTTGTAAGCTGTGTATATAAAAACTACTCATCATGAGCATGGCATCAAGCTCTCCATGCCAAATGCATTCAATATGAGGAGTTATAAAAAGTTATCTATGGAATAAAGCATAATTTGTCAAGCTGCAGACATGGGCAAGACACATTCCTCATGGAAGCAAATATCAAACAGAAGTTACCTGGTTTGTTCTTGCTGAAGTGTGTTAGGATCAGGTATAAAAAACCTTACACGAAAATGAAGCGTGCAGGGAAAACCTCCTGCAATATTTTAGAAGAGCAAATCAATCTTTAGTTAAAAATGGAAAGAGACTAATATTTTCATTTCTCTATTTACAGAAAAGTTACATGAACAACCACACAGAAACCTCATGTATTTTTTTCGTGAAACTAAAAGAAGTTATGAGAAGTCTCTCCCAATGTCCCAACACCAACTTCGAGAAGAAAATATTCTCAAATGTAGCAATTCTTTCATTTGAAGTACTTTACATAAAAGGCATTATTGAGCTTCCTTTGCCCCTTAAGTATTAGAAGATAGAAAAGCACTAAATATATTTAAGGTGTCTCAGCTGCAGTAATGCTATCTTACATATAAATACATTAAATTACAGAAGTTCAACATGCTACTTTTGTGTATGAATTGAAATAAAAATGCATGATCTGTAGCACAAGGTAGAAATGAGAGTGCTGATAAACAAAGCTCAAATGTTGCAGCACAAACTGGGACAGTGCCACTCAGGCCTCCTAAGCTGCTCTCTGGCCAGGGTGATGCTGGCTGGCCTGTTCTTGGTAAGCATTCTGTGTTACCCAAAGCTGTGTAAAACAAGACACGCTAGAACAACAAATGCACCTGGAAGTGTGTGGTGTTGGTTTTTTGATTAGTTGTTTTTTAATAAAAATGAATAAATTTGGGGTTTCTTATTTTATGTGAGACAAGAAACTGCAAGAACCTATACATGAAACTGGCAATGCCTCCCTTAATCAAAACCCCTCTTCCTTTGCTTCCCTCTCAGGAGGAATTCATGGGCACCACAATATGACTACTGCTTTCATGGCCATCTAAGCATGTGTAATGCTTCTCAGAAACCAGGTTTAGCTGCTACTATAGCATCAAAGCTAATGATCTACCAGGTCTTATTTCCAGTCAGGTAGGAGTAAGAAGTAGAAGACAAGACTAGCTCTTGAAGAAAAATCTATCACCTTGAAAATATGCATTTGTTCTAGTCATAAGAACACAGAAAAACAGAACTACAAAGTTACAATTAAGACAATAAAAACAAGTCTTACCTTTTAACTGTTTTCTAATGGGTTTGCTTGGTTCAAGCCATCGCTGTGAAATGAAAAACTATTAGATAGATTAAAAATAATTACAAATAAAAACTGTTCATTTATGTGCATGTGTGTGCATGAATATGTGTGCAGACATACATGTGTATTTATACACACATATACATGCACACACATTTATAATTGACTATACTTACAGGTGAATCTACTGAAGTCTCATTTTGCTGTAAACCAAAATATTCCTTCTCTGTCACACCCAGCTGGTTATAGGTCATATCCAACAAAATCTGTCCAGTGTCTTGTTTCTGAAAACAAGAAAAGTTTAGAAGTGAAATCCTGCAACACTTATACATTTTAAGATACAATTAATTGAAATTAATTTGGTTTTGTTTTTTTTTTCTAATGTAACTCATGAATAAAAAAAGCTGCTAATTCGTCAGTTCAAAGCTTTTCAGGAAAAAAGAAATCTGATAAAGGTTTGGATTTCTTTCCAAAGTACTTTAGGCACATGAAATTTGCTAATATGAACAGACATGAATTCCAGCCTTTGATGTGGATGCAGCACATTAATTGTAAGCAGGTCACTCCTCCCTTGCCCACAGTGGGAGCAGTGACCTTCTCCAGAGCAGCAGCCTGCAGGGATGGCTTGCAGACACATGGGGCTGCTCAGGCCCCTGCTGTCACCACAAAGCAGCAAGCTGTGCTTCCACATCTGCTAATAAAAGGCAAAGTAAGTATATACTAGGATGGGAAAAAAAGGAGGGGGATCCTGTGATCCAGCCATAAGATCCCATACTTCAGCCTGCACTCTCACCGGCCCCTCACTGCCCACATAATCAGCAGCCATTTGGCCTCCCCATTTTCTGCCTAGATGTCCCCTGTGACAGGAACCACGGAAGAACTGGTGCCACATGGCATAAAATAGGCAGCAGAGATCAGAAGTCTAAGGCTGGTCTAATTTCCCCCAAACAATAAAAGAATCTCCACACCATGGCATTGTGGAGAACAGATTAACCAACTTCAACCAAAGAACACTGTGAACCGATTATATTAAAAAAAACCCCACCAAACATGGAAAGAAAAAAAACTAAATCCCCTCAACAAGACCACAATCCTAAATATGCTAATAAATAATAGATAGCTAGCTGTATGGGGTTTCTGTGGACAGATTTCGGTACCCGGGAGGCACCAGAGCAGAGATTCCCCTGCAGACCATGGTGAAGCAGCTCTGTCCCTGCAGCCCATGGAGTCCCACAAGAGAGTCAAAGATCCACCTGCAGCCTGTGGAGGATGCCATGCCAGAGCAGGTGGATGCCTGAAAGGAGGTTGTGAATCTATGAGAAGCCAGTGGTGGAACAGGCTCCTGGCAGGCACCTGCAGACCCATGAAGAGAGAAACCCACACTGGAGCAGGTTTGCTGGTAGAATCTGTGACTCTAAAGGACTGCACCTCAGGGAACAGTGATTCATATTGCAGCAATTTGTGAAGAACTGTGGCCCGTAGGAAGCCCAGTGAAGAAATTTGTGAACTGTGTCCTGTGGGAGGGACCCCACGCTGGAGCAGGGAAAGGACTCCTCTCCCTGAGCAGCAGGACAAACAACCTCTGGCAAACTGACCAAAATCCCCTTCCCCTGTGTCGCTGTGCCACTGCAGGGGAGAAAGTAGAGCCTGAGAAGGAAGGATAAGCAGTGGGAAAGTGTTTTTAAGATTTATTTTACTTCTCATCCCACTCTGATTTTGTTTGTAGTAAATTCAATGATTATCCCCAAGGTCAGTCTGTTTTGCCTGTGACACTATTTGGCGAGCGCAGAGCTGTATGGCATCTTAGCTCTAGATTTTTACATACAGAATTGCTAGACAGAGCAAAAAGCAGGCCAGTTTGCTTTTTTTTTTTTTT
>WBMY01004607.1:169732-207482 GCA_013397315.1 Donacobius atricapilla
CCTTCTGCTTTCTTTTCCCCTGATAAATTCCTATTTGAAAAGATGGGAAAAGAAAACCAACATTTTAAGCAAAAGGGCACTCACTTGGCCCATCCTACTTTGGAGGATGGAATATTATCCAACATTTTCTACTGCTAGAGCAGAACTCCTAGCAGCTTCTTTGTGACTTGCATGCTCAGTATTACCATATCAGGCTGTTGGCCTCCTGTGAAAAGCTGTGCCCATTTTTCTGGAGTACAGTCACATGTGGAAAATACAATGTACAAAACACCCAACTGTTGAGAATACCTTTTCCTCTCTACAGTCTCCATCTTATTTAACTTTCAGAGAAAACAGATGAGATCCCACAATAAATGTGAGTCCACACAGGCCTGTAAAGGCTGTGTGGCCACTAAGAGCAGCAGTTTTGTGCTCTCCTTCTACCCCACCTGCACATTCCCACTTCCCACCTTTCAAACAGGCTGCTGGCTAAGCCAAACCACAGCACTGATCAAATCCCACTTTTTTCTGAAACAGCATAGGCCTAAAATCCAGCTTAGAAACTGAACTGTCAGTGATAGGAAACAGCCATGCAACCATGCATTCCTTGTCACACAAAGCCACGGCACCATGCACCTGGTCAGGCAGCTCTGTCCAGCACCATCAGTGACATTGCCTCTAGCATGCAGACTGAGATTTGTCCATCAGAAATTATCCATATATGTACACAAAAGGGCCGTATGGAAACAGCAGATGCCACCCTCTGAAATAATGGGCATTTCCTGACATCAGTAAGCTCATCTTTAGCACTGACCATGTTCATTTCCCCAGGGTTAGGTTTTAATAAGCGGAAAGTTAAGACATTTTCAAGTGTCATCACGACACCTGCACAACTCAGAAGCCTAATTGCACACCTATGGCACACACTTCTGACAGCACCTAAAGTTATATCATGACCAAAAGCAGTAATTACAGGGGATGGGATAGATACTTTGATGAAAGAAGGTGTTCAAGAATATCAGGTTTCATTACAAATGGGGCAGGACAAGACCACAGAGGGCGGATTCTTCTGCTAATTTTTAGTTTGAATTTCAAGACTTCTTACTCCTTTTGGTCTCCTTTCTTCATAACAGCATTATCTCCTAGTTCCTTTCTTGATTTCCAGCTTCCAGTCCTTCATCCCAATTTAGATACCTTCACCTTCTCTCTCCCCATCCCTCACAATTGCATTCCTGCCTCTCCCCAGCATAGATGAATTGCTAAGACTTCTCATTCTTTCCCTGTAAAGACAAGCAAGCTCCCCACTATGGCATTCTTGCTCAGCAGTCACAGTTCTCTCTTTGCAATGTGCCCATGGGTCTCCCAGCCCTAAACCCAGCTGTTCAGCCAGCACTGGTCTCACCCACCTACACACCTATTTACTTCTCCTCTGCCTCTCCACATTTCCTAAAAAAAAAAAAATTTCCAGCATTACTTTATGTGATTCCAATTCTTGCCCTCTGGTACCAAAAGCACAGTTTTTTTTCCCAGTGCCTAGATCAAGCACACAATCAAGAAATCTAAGCTAAGTAAAAAATGTGATTTTAAATTGCTCAAGTCTTCTTGTTAAAGTTCCCAGTTATAAGGGAGTTTGTTGTTTTTCAAGGAAATTATTATTTCCTTAACTTTGGCATTGCTTTAAGAAACATTTGAATTATTTTTCAGTCTATATACCTAAAAATGACCACACAGCTCACACTGCACAATCTTCAATTTACCTAGTAAATTCACAGTTTTGAGACCTAGGTGTAAAGTGAGGCAGGCTAAGCATGTCACATCACCACTTCTGAATGTTAACATCCATTCCAATACAATTCATAGCCACAGGATATTCAAATATTACAATGTGGCAAGTGCTTTACAATACATCATATTTTAGCTCCGCTGTGCCATCGGAGGAGGGCAAAACAACATGAACACTGCCCAGCTATACTGGGCATTAGAATCAAGTTCTCCTTAACCCTATAAACCATTAGAGCAAATATTTAAGAGACTCCTAATAAAGCTTTTGGTTTTCTACAATGAAATTTAAAAAATTATGGATTTTCCTCACTAGCCTGCACTGCTATAATTAGACAAGCTCTTTAGATAACCTTAAGAATTTCAAAGTTTTTACTGAAAAGAAATATTCCCAAGAAGCTTGTGTGTTTCCACTTGTAAAGCACTTTCCATTTATTTTACCTTCCTGACATCTACCAATCCTTATTCTGAACTGTTAAAAGCTTTGCATCAACCACCTCATAACCACACACACTATTCACCTCCATTTAAATCTGTCTTCAAATCAATTATAACTTATGTTGGATAGGCCAAAAATTAATACTTAAAGCAGTCATAATTATAACCTATTACATTCTACCCATTCCACAACAAGTTCCTACAACATTTAGGGAATTTGAATTAGTCAAATTCAATTTCTAGTAAATTAAACAATTGTGAAGAGAAAAAAGCCCTTCATTATTTTTAATGTCAGATACTGCCTAGAACCTGGAGTGATCAAGACTCACTGGGCTAAGAACTGCATAATCTTCAGGTGAAATTGTTAGAACCTTGGATTAAAGAGGTAAATAAGCATGTAAAGTTCTTCAGGTTGTTAACTTCTACAGGGTAAGTGATAAAAAGTGACAATTTCAGAGGGCAATGTAAACCACATCTCCCTGTCCTCTGCAGAGGCTTTGCCCTCATTTTCTGGTAATGATAACCTTCCAGTTAAGCACCACCTAAGCTTTTGCGAATTCAGTCTCACTTCCGACATAATACCCACTGCCCATCATGTGCTGTTTGAGGTCACCCTTTTCCAATTCAGCCTACAACATTCATTCACAACCAGCCAGCCTGTGTCCTTTGGTCCTAAAAGATGCATGACCCTGAACACAGTGCTACCACTTTCTTTTAATTTCTATAGTAATTTCACATGCTGCTAATTTGCTCGTCTGCTATCTCTGTCCTCTTCTCTTCCTGGAATTTATTTACCCACCTGATGCTCTTATTCAAGAGTGGAAGATTTTGTTAATCTAGAATAAATAGAACAGGCTCTTTCCCAAGGTCCAGTCTTCTCCAGAGCATCCTAGTTTTACTTTCTATGCCTGCTTGTGTAACTTCCTTCTTTTGTCTCCAAATGCCCAGA
Organism: Donacobius atricapilla; assembly: GCA_013397315.1. Taxonomy (NCBI): domain Eukaryota; kingdom Metazoa; phylum Chordata; class Aves; order Passeriformes; family Mimidae; genus Donacobius; species Donacobius atricapilla. The sequence goes on from WBMY01004607.1 coordinate 172,878, forward strand.
ATCCACATGTGACATTCCCTGGAGTGTTGCCTCGATGCCAAGACTAACACTGTTAATACTTCCTTGACACTGGCTGAAGATTCTTGCCTGGTGCATGAAAGCACACACCTTCTCAGAACAATAACACATGAGCAGCTCAGTCTGCAAACTGCCACTGTTCTCTATTGTTAGCAACTGAAAATTGAACTTAAAAAAACATTACCTCATCTCATAAAAGCTATTAGTTTACACTACTGATTTCCCTCATTGCAATTACTCCTTGTTCAAGATAACCTGCTGCCTTGTATTCCTGTATCTTTTTGTTGTTAATAAGGCTTCAAACTTAATATTTTTAATTTTTTGAAAAAGTTTCAAGAGCAACACATGGATGAAATCTGACAGTCAAGAACTCCCTTTAATGTCCTTGCATTATTTAATATCTCCTTTTCACCAAGATCGACAGCCACCTCCTCAGTCAACTCCTGGCCCATCCTGTAACATTTCTAGATTCCATACCCTTTAGAGTAGTATTTTCCTATATGAAAGTCATTCAAAATATTTATCCAAGGACAGAGTTTTAACCCACTGCATTTCCTCTGCCTCACAAAATCATTTAAAACAAACATGTATATGAGGTTAGTCATTTCAGTTCTAACTTTTGAAAAATCTCCCCTCCACTAATTCTTTCCTTCAGCATTTATTATGAAGTCATGCCCCACAAAGGGCTAGGACTAACAAGCCTGCTCTAGGGCAGATCACTTTCTCACTGTCCTCAACAGCATCATCAAATTTCATACTGTCTTAACTCTTTCCAGTCAAGTATACTGACCTGTCTCAATACAAAACTAAATATTTGTTGCCAGTCTGAAACTTCGTATAGCAGTTCCTCCAACATGCAGGGACACAGAGTAGCATTAAAGTCTCTTGTATTATCAAACAATATCGAGTAGGAAAATTTGGTGGCAGACATACAAAAATTCTGCATCATTACATTTTTCTATGAGCGGTTTAAAATTATAAAACTCACACCCACAATCAAAAAGAACCTCTAAGACTTGTATCTCTGTCCATTTTTTTTTTTTTAATATATCGACAGTAATTGCAGGTGATCATTTAAACAATCATATTCCTTCTCAAATACTGAAAGAAGAAACTCAACTGAGGTGGAAGGAAAGGAAAAACATTCCTTACAATTCAAGCCTCAATTCATGCAACTTTTTGAATTATTACAGCCTCATCATTTTATTTCTAGAAGGAAGCACTATTTCTAAAAGCCAACTAGTCTAAAAGCAAAAATCACAGGTGATAAGACAAAAACATTAGCTCAGATAAACAATGTAATTCAGAAGTGAACTGATGCTGTCAGTTTTATCCCTTCTCAAAAGTCAGTTTACTGAAGAGATGCTTCCCGAGTGGTCATTCCTGGTAAATGAGTCAAAGTAGAACAAAACCAGAAAATTTCTGCATGTTTATATAAAAATGTTACAGACCAATTTGCATTACTGCACAATGCAATATACATAATATAATAAATACCTATTAAACACACTTAAACATGGTATATGAGCAGATTCTGTATATATCTGAATGACAGCTAACGTTTTCTCCAGGTGAAAAGCTTATGCATTATAGTCTTAGAACACAACAGAACTGACATTAGGGACAGAGGTGAGTTAACCTTATCATAAAACTGAAACATCCGGAATTTATTGGAAGGCTTCAAGAAAGCCTGGACATAATTGAAGACAAGTCCAACATTTATCATGAAATGCACTCAAGTCTTTGTCTCAAATGTGGTTTTGAAAGAACATTTCCAACTCTCAGCTCCCATGCACCTTCTGTTCTTTGCCTGGACTTTGGATATGTTCCATCTAAGTACTGAAACACGTAACAGTGGAACAAGAAAGGCCATTTCAGCCTTGCATAGTTAACATACTCTTTGGACTGTAAGCAATGTAGTGGAATGTGTCTGTCTGTACTCCCATGTGAACTTTCTTGATAATGATGACCTAAAATCAGCCCATACCACAGGTTATACTGATGTACTCTTTGTGATACCATGAAACCAAATTTCAGATTCACCAAAACTGTAGCATAATACTTTTAAATAAAAACATTGAACAAAATAGCCAGTCACTTCACTACTCTGCCAAAGAAACAAGTCCAGGAGAAAAACAGCATTGCTCTCTTGCAATTAATTCTTTATTTACAGCTGGTCAGGATACCAATATTCTTTGGGATAAGTGATTAACAAGAACAATTTTTCAGAAACAAAATGATGCAACTATCTTCAGGTTTCTCAACAGATAGAAAGTTCCTCTGGTTATATCCATATGCAAAATCTACCTTCTTTTTTCCTTTGTCCAGTTTTACAATACTTGGTTTTTATTTCCCCTCCTACAGGCAGAACCACTGGGAAAACAAAGTAACATCTGAAGCATCATTCATCAGAATGGTAAAGAAGAAAGAAACATATAGGCATAACTACAAAAGTGTCATGCCATTTGGTAACAAAATCTGACCAAAGTCAGCTCTGTGGGCTCTATAAAGATCTTGTTCCTAGAGAATGAAAACAAAGTTTTATCTCTATTCTCCCTGTTCTCTGAAAGATTCAGTATTTTGAGATATCAATAATGTTCTACCATCATTTTAAAGATGTTAGTACTAGTTCAAAATTCCAAAATACATAAGTTGTTCTCAGTGTTTTAAGTTTAGACTATTGATTCAATTACCTTTTATTAAATTTAAATCCACCCCATATTTTGTAGTCCTAGAAATAGGAACATGGGAATATCCATTTGTTTAAGCTTACATTTAAATTTATCTTAAGTTTCTTCTTACCCATGAGTTTTCTTTTCTTAAATCTTATTTTTTTTATATAATCTCCTTACAACTTTGAAAGAAAGAAATCCTTTTGCAGTAAGAATTCTGTGATCAGAGAGCTGCTACATGACAAAACAATGCTTGTCTTCATTTCACTGTCATTAGAATGGGAGAACTCTCCAATTCCACTTATGCTATTAAATGGACAAAGTCCAAGCTTCAAGTGTTCTGCTTTTCCACTTTTAATTTTTACTATTTGTTGATGAAAAATATAAACATGTCAATGAACATAAAGCATATTAATGTATATGTGAATATTAGCCTAATCTTAGTCCTAAACTTTGAGCCTTTACAGATCAGAACCAGGTACTGCTAGAACACAAACAACCCTGAAGAATTCCCAACCTTAATTTTCCACTGATAATATTTAAGTTCGTTTTAAGAGAAAACACTGAACTCTACAGTTTAGAAGAGGTGATCCTGTTCAGTCCAGTTCTCCAAACTCTGACAGGGGAGAAAAATTCAACATATTTCAGCAATAATTGTAAAAACAGAGGAAGTAAAAACCTAGAAAACTTATTGACAATATCCACAAGACATAGTAGGTCTTTTATCCATGTATCTTGTATCTATCTAGTCACTTTAGAAGGTGCCTTCATTTTAATGCTGCACTACTACATCATTTAATACATTTCTGCTAATTTATCTTCTGGATAATGACGCCATATGATATGTATATTTAATTTCTTTGAAATATAGAACTGTCAATTAACAAGTCATGCAGAAATGAATTAAATGTGGAGAAAAACGTCTTGATACGAGAAACAGTTTCTCTAAAGCACCACAGAAAGACTTCACTAGTGGGGAAAATCCGTTCAGAGCAAAACTTATTGTCCTTCAGTACATGCCCAGCTAATTCTCAGATTGACCACAGTCCCAAGTTATTCTTTGTTCACAGACATAAAACTGAATTATGTTGGCAATTAAAATAAACACACAAACACAGAGTCAGGCAAAAACTTCACAAAGCTGAATTTTTCTGCTAATTTAAGCAGAACTTGGATACAAATTTTCTGCAGCTGGCTTCAAACCCTTTTGAAAAATGAACCTTATGACACTACCAGAGTGTGGCAAAGCCTATTCTTAGGCTGATATCAAGGTTAGATAATCAGGAAGGGCCATCCTCACAGAAAAGTGCAGCCTCCCTCATTACCAGTATGACAGCTCAGTACTCAACATAAATCTTCTGTGAAACCTCTTCATTCTCTTAGTCCATAACACAGTGGGGAAGCCACACTCCCTGCTTCTCTTAAGCAATAATGAGTCCTATGCAGTTCAGCATCATAGCCCCAGTAAAGGAGGCCCTTACAATTACTGGATTAAAGAGGTAACCAGCAGTGGTACCCTAGGTATACACTGAAGGTAGGGAGAGAAATCAGTTGGGTTCAGAATTTCAAAAAATCATAGAATGGTTTTGGCTGCAAGGAACCTTAAAGATCATCAGGTTCCAACTCCCCTACCATGGCCACGAACACCTTCCACTACTCCAAGTTGCTCAAAGCCCCACCCAGCCTGGCCTTGAACACTTTCAAGGATGGGACAGCTGCAATTTTTCTAGGCAACCCATTCCAGTGCTTCACCATCCTCACAGCAAAGAATTTCTTCCTAATATCTCATCAAAATATAATCTCTCTCAGGAGGAAGCTGTATCACTGCATGCCCTCGTACAAAGTTCCTCTTCAGCTTTCTTTAGGTACCAGAAGCCGCTTTAAGGTGTACACAGTTCCTTCTCAATGGTTCTCATTTTGCACTCACTGCCTAAAGGAGGAAATGGGAAGCAAATTTCACTCATATAGGGCTGGACTTCAGGCCAAGCACTACATGTAAAGCTGCGTAAACATCTGTTTACAAATACCAACTATACTACTATGCACAAATTAAAACCATTTTGAATTCCTCATTTTACACAGATCTTTGTGCAGGGCAGTGGCAATAATGCAAGCTCACTGACAGACAAAGCAATTCCTAGGGCATGCTGGAGACAAGCAATGTAAATTGTATACTAATGAGTTGCTCCTTCTCTTACTTACTTTCCTTCTACTTCACTCCCCAATATTACACAAACACATGAACACATGGCATGCAAAATACATAGCAAAATGAGACTAATTCTGTATATACTATGGTGAAAATAAACCTTTTAAACTATCAGATAATTTAGATTTCAATTAATATCCAACCGACAAAGTAAAAAAAAAAAAAAAAAACCAAAAAAAAACCCCAAACAAAATAAGTCAGCAGAGAACTGTAATAAGACTTGGGAAAATACAACTATTGAGTGCAGTTTTGAATGTCCTATTAGAAAGCAACAAGTAATCTAAAAATATCTAAACAATAGAGCTTCCTCAGTGAAATGCTTATCCTCAAACAAGGTAAATTGGATAAAATAAGTATCATGTAAAGAAATACACACAAATCTTACACACAATTCTACTCAAATTTATCCACAGTTTTTCTGCATGGTCAGATAATTCTATTGAAAGTTGATTGATAAGTGAAGCTACTTTCCTTGTTTTCATCTTAAAATGAACTGATATTTTAAATCAGTAATAAAGGTTATAAACCTTGCAGAATAAAATACACTAAAAATACAGAGTATAAACCACCATTAATCCCCTTTTGCTCTCCACACCCAAATAAACAAACTGTATTGAAGTACAAAAAATTGAACAGAACAGTCCTACTGAGCCACATCTTCACTGTTTCCATCATATTCACATTTCTGAAAATATGTACTGACAGCGCTACAGGAATTTCTAAGGCCTCCTCCTTTCAGGAGGAGTCCTTTTTACCAGTCCTTTGAAGGAGGAGCACATCCCAATTTGGGAGTTCCCTTTTAATATGAATTACTTATTCATAGTTGATAATTATCACCAGATCTGTTTCTTCATGGTTCCCATATCATATAGAAGATCTTTTCCCAGCTACAATCTGCTTGCCATGATTTTGTGATATTGAAGTTGGTTGGCTTGAAGGTAAATTAAGACAGCACTTTTTAAACCCATTTCAGGAGCAGTAATTCTGCAATTTGTTATGGCAAAGCTACATCTTCAACATTTTTAGAGATACTATGCCTCAGCATGCCATATTTCACCTGCATTTGTTTCATCTTTCAAACAAATTTCTATGTCTTCAAAAAGAAAGTAGTTTTCCAAACTTACGTTGATTTTGAAGCTTTGTACTGAGCCATCCAAAAAGTGGACATTACAGATTATTTCTGATCGGGTTTTCTCTTTTGGTAGCTCTGATGCTCGTATGTTATTTATCCTCCCACCTAAGGCTCGTAAACGGGAGTTCATAACTATTGCAGAATAACCTACAAAACAAAAATTATGTTTAATGACAGTTCTTACAATTCTCTACGTTTGTTTTTCAGAATAACTCACAACATCATGAAGACCTCATTACACCCCAAGTTAACAAATGCTTCTTATAGAAAAGAGTAAGTTGTAAAATTAGCCTATTGAAACCAGAACATGAATGCATAAATATAAAGGGGCTCCCACGTTGTAAATGTGAACGTTATCAAGACAATCACAGGTAATCCCTGCAATGTATACCTAGGTTAGGCATGAGCCACTGCCTTAGTTTAAATCAGTAAAAAAACCCCAAACACCTACTATAAAGTAGGAAGGCAACATCAAGACAAGTTTTTATCATCTGTAAACATGAAACCCCTTATACCCTTTTACATTCCCTACATATTTCTGCACTTACAATACAAGTTTCACTACAATAATTCTGTTTACACTCAACTGACAAAACAGTCTTGAGTTAATGCAAATCCAGTTCTATCAAGTAACACTTTGTTTCAGGAATATATACACAAACACCATATGTAAGGCAAGCAGAACTAACCTTAAAACATGTCAATATTTTACAGTCTAGCATACATAAATTCATGAAATTCGTATCAAAGAACATGCCATAAGAAAAAAGTTATTTTGTCGCTTAGGCTTTTTTTTAAAAAAAAAACTCTTCATGAAAACCAAAACTCTGAAAACCAGTACTTACAAATTAAAACAAACAAAAGAACATCCATTAAATAGAAAAAGCCATTCATTGAAATAAGAGGTGAATTAAATTCAGACAAGCCTGTAAACATTTCAAGCCTCTCTTCACTGGATCAGTTTACCAATTAACATCTCAGCATTTAAAGCCAGTTGGCAAGCGAACCAGAGGATAGTTTTCCAGGTTAATTACCATACCAATTACCAAACCATACCTCACTTATAAGGGGATAGCTACAAAGGGACTTGCATAATATGAACGTTGCGGCCAAGCTAGGCAGGACCTATATGAATACTACTTTGCCATCTCCCCTTTTTTGTGTATCTGCTTTAAAACACAGGCTGGCTTTTCTTTTACGCAGCTACAGAAATTGAACAATTTAGAAAAGAAAATCACTTAAAGTACCAAAGCATTGCACCTACTACACATTTCTTTGAAAGGCAAACATCAAAAGCATGAAAAGCCATGAAATGTAAAATTGTATGAAGTGGCCTTTATGGGGCTGCAAAGACAACAAAGCAAAGTGATCCATCTTCACTCAACTATGTGTAAACTATACTCAAGCAGCTAAAACAATTGCCTTCTCACAGACAGCTCAGAAGTCAGACACACATTAGTATTCAACACTTCCAACAATACTCCCATGGGGTTTTTTGTCAACCAATCGATAGTTCACCATTGCATATTTTCTAAAATATCAATATTTCAAAACTGTAAATTATCAAGACTAATTTTTTCGTCAGCATGCATTTTTTTTTCCACAGAAAAGATGTGGTTTGGGTGTTTTAGCTGTTTGTTTTCTCCAGCTCTTTTCTTTTTTTTTGTTTTTAAAGGAGGGAATAAAAAGGAAGAGGTAATCTTTAGGAGAATTATGAACAATATTTCCATATAAACCACCAAACACTCCTATTGCTTTGCAATTTTTCTTGCTATACAGTCTGCAGTTAATCATAGTATGTTATTTTTTTTTAATATCCAGAAAATGGGCTAATTCAGGAATGGTTGCTGTTAAATAAAAAATAGTTATCCAATTATCAAGCATATAAAAAAAGCTGACGACAAACTATGATTGTAGAGGAAGCCTTCAATCTCACATTCTCTAATTTTCTAGCAGCTAAGTTTTAAACTATTTATTCAGCATTGTGTTCACCTTTCACCAAAAAGTCAAGTGACTACATGAATTGTATTACAAAGTCTTCTCTCGACTCTCCACCACAGCTGGCAAAAACCCCCTTCTCATTTGCAGAAATAGCTCTCTACCCACTAGTCCACTGACAGGTAAATGGAAGGTTATCCTTCACTGTAGGCCACCCACTAGATGAGAGAGAATGTTTTGGTAGCCAGATTCAAAACTCCACCAGCCTGGCCTTTAGGGCTTGGCCTGCATTGCGATGCCTGACAGTCCCAGCACACAGAACAGTGTGCCCCACTCCCAATCTCCATTCCTGGGAAAAAAGGCTATTTGACCCTTTTTGCTTATAATCCCCCAACCTATCATACACTTCTACCATTCTCTTTCTCTATGACCTAATTATAATCAAACTTTGTCAGGCTTTAGCAGAGAGCAACAATCACAGAAGTCTCCAGCACTCTGCTCGTGATCCATCCACCGAGAGGGAGCAAACAGTGCTCCGCCCCTGAAACCCTAATGCAGAACATGCTGCAGGTTCAGCTACACTTGGGAGACCCTTCAGATGTTTTGATACCTAACCCTAACCCTTCTCCAGCAGAGCATTATTTATCAAGTGTTACAATATAGCAGGATCTTACTACTCACTTGTTCGAGCTTCAAATGCAGAAGCCAATAAAATAGCATCGATAACATTTATATACATATGTGCTTGCTATCCAGAAAAAAACAACAAGAAAAAAACCACAGGAACAAAAAAAAAGAAAGCTCTTATACCTGCAAAAAAGTTAACCTGGATAAACCAAATTGATGATTTTTATTTAAGTGACTGTGCATAGTAGCAGAAGTAATTACAGGTCCATTTCATACCATGTATGTATGAACATTCCTCTGTAGGAAGCCCAGCCTATCTCCTGGATAACCTAAGCTATCCAAGAACTATCAGTAACACATACTTACATACCACAGTTCATTAAAAAATGAGAGGTGCTTAGTTTGAAATTTATAGTCTTGCGCTAGTTTTTCAGTTACCTTTGGTTTAACACCTTCAGGTTGTGAAGTGAAGCAGTCAGTTGGAAATGCATCATGAGAAATTCAAACCTGCTAGGGTGACCAGTTTGCATTGGGTTCACAAACGAAAACCTGCAATTCCTTTATTTGTACCATTTTATGTAAAATCACACCAGGAACACGGAGTTCATGGTTTGTGTTTACGGCGCGCAAAGAGCCCCAGCTGAGACTGGCCTTGACAAAGCCAGCTGACCACAGGAACAGCGCCAAGCCCGGGACAAATGGCTGAGTGTTTGGACACCACAGCTATCAGTCAAGCAGAGCACAAGGGGATAATCAAGCCCTAGGAAAGGGCCACCAGCTGGAGCCCCCAGCAGAGAAAGCCACGGCTCCTACGTCCCACCTCCACGGCCCTGAGCGCCGCAGCGCTGAGCGAGCTCCTCGGGGAGCTGCGCTATGGGCGTCACACCGCAGGAACCCGCCCGCAGCACTTTGCGTGGCCCGCAGCGCGCCGCATGCTCGGCAGGACTGCAAGGAAACAGCTTGGTGAACCCCTAGCCTAAAGGGCAAGGGAAGAACGGGAGACAGGTGAGCAGCGGAGCTGTTGGCATCCGCTCCGTGACTTTTCAAATAGGGCCAGATTACTGGAATGGCTTATGGACCCCAGCGCAACATGTAGAAGCACATGAATGAACCTGCAATGGCAACTGCTTTTGGGAAAGGCAGAGGGGCCACTGAGATCCCCAGCACACCAGAAACCTTACACTTCTAAGACTAATGCTTTGGAGCCCTAGCAATCACCCTCCATCCCTGAGCAACCAGAACCAGCCATTACATGCAAATCTCAGTTCCTGTTTGTAGCCTCAGGAAGGAGGCTGATTCAGAAACAAAACCAATTAAAAAAATAAATTAAAAAAAGACCTGTAAGACAATTTAACATTATTAACAAGTCAATACTTCATTTTTTTTTCCTTTTCCCTAAAAAAAAAAAAAAATCCAGGAAGTTGGAAGGTATATTTTAATTAAACAAACAAACAAAGCCACCCCAAAACACAGTTATTTTCACAGTTATGAGGCATAAAACAAACATGAGGAATTCTATCCCATAATGAAATCATGCAGCAGGCTTACAGGAGAAACAAATACAAGTACAGCTATGGAAAGAAGTTAATGTTTTCCAAGTACATTAAACACATTTCCGGACAAGTTTGGTTATGCATGCCTTCTCCTACAGTAACACTGCAGTCAAGCAGAACAAAAATAACATGTTTTCCTCATCTTTTGTATTGAAGACTGACTTTGAAAAATACTTTTTTCCATACCAGCATTTGATTTCTTTCCAACTGCTTGGAAATTGTTGTTAAAAAAAAAAAAAAAAATTAAGACTCCATTATCAGTATAACTACCATTAACTTCTTTTTTACCAAGTAATTAAATCAAGGGCAGATTTGCTGAGTATACACTCAAGGACATTCTACATATAATCACACTGTGCGTAACTGTTAATAGTTTTGTTGGGTTTGTGATTATTTGAGGTTTGGGGTTTTTTTTAATAAATAATTTATTACCTCCATTTCTTTGGGTAAATTGGGATAATTTACTCCTGTAAATGGGTGCACTCATGGTTTGTTGTTTTTTTTTTTTTTCTATGAGGAGACTAATGCACTAAGTTTTCTCAGTTTATTACAGTCTTGACTGAAAATGCTGGCCTCTCAAAAATCATCTTTATTACAGAATCTGGGGGAATGTCATTAACGAAAGGATAGTGTTTCCAACCACTTTCAGTGTCTGAGTGACCACCCCCGACAAGAGAGACAAAAACAGCAGTGCTAAAGACACGGCCAGTCTTGCGTGTCCTATCAATAACAGTAACATTTCATGGTAACCTGTTCCTTTACTTAAAAGATACAGAAGAAATGACACGGGACTGGAAAGAGGTGTCTTTGTGACAATGTATAACCCTAAGACAACTTATACAAATGCTCTTCCGCTGCATCAGCCCATGCAGTTAAGAATTAGTTACACACCTCCAAGCTCTATCATCTCTGCATCTTAACAATTACTAAATTATTCAGCCAGATTTTCCAAATAGAAGAATTAGGCTTAACTTACTACATATGAAAACCAGGTCCTGCTTGCACCTTCTGCAGAGAAAATGCTTCATCTTTTCTACGTTCCCAATGAGAAACTAGATCCCTCCCTATTAATAAAAAATTCAGCTCTTCTGTTTCGCTGGAAAATCCCAAGAGGTATTGACCACAATACAAATTACTGGGAATTACTAAAGCAACAACCAAAGTAAAAGATAAACTTCATTTTGAGCAGTGTGTGCAGGTCACCGTTTTCTCCTTACTTGTAGTTATTTCCTCACAAAATTTTACTCACATTTTCACGTGAATTATATAGAAAGTAAGTGTGGAAGCCGGAAGCAACACAATAAAACTTCACATCACTTGGAAAAATAAAAGCTAAAAAAAATCCAATCCAAAGCAATTAAACCATAAATACAGCATGAAAGCCTTAGATGATTAAGCCTTACAGCTTATGGTATGAAACTATCTCCAAACTGAGACACAAAGAAAAAAAACTTGTTGCAGCATAGCCTTCCTTAGAACAGGAATAAAGGTTAATATCCATGTTGAAAGCTGGTGCATGTGTGTAGATACACATACAACTTCCAAAGCAGTAGCTGCAAGTTTTCACACCACAGCTCTTAAAGAAAGGCAGCAATATCATTATAATAGAGTCTTGTCATGCCAAGGTTAAAATTAACATTAATAAAATTAAAGATTTGGCTTTCTTAGATTTGTTTCCAGTGGCTGACACCTGTGATACTTTCAAGCACAGCAAAGCTATTTATCTGCCCTGTAAGTAAACAATAGGTCTAGCAAAGTGCTCTAAGAATGTTACCAAAATTGTGCTAATAAGGCTTAAATCATTCCAGTTATTGTTTTGGGTTTTCCAGAAAGAGAAAAAAAAACAAAACAAAACACAAAAAAAAAAATGATAGGCAGAGATTCTTAATGGAAAATTAGTCCATATAAACAAAAAGCATAGGCATTTTTAAGTTATACCTCAAACAGCATAACACATATTGCCAACCCATAATTTACCAGAACCAGTACAGGACAGGGCAAAGAAAAAACATCCTTCCACAGTAAAATATAATGATACCTCTTCTTCATTTAATAGCTCTTAATGCTGGAGTTCACCCACAAATAAGCCTTCAGGGTAAACCACATACAGTATGACACCTCCATTTGTTTATTTAGAATGTACTTCAAAGCATTTTAGTTTCAATGAAGGTAGATGCAAGGAAGAGAGGCTCGTTCTAAAAACAAAAACCAGACCACAAGTAATTGTGAATAATCTTTCCTCTTCTAACCGGCACATAATTGGAATCTAGCTTTTATTTCACTTTTAAAAGCCAGTAAGTAAATAAACTAGATTTGTTCCTATGTCTAGAAATCAGGTACCTATCTATGTACAGTAGTCATTGCCTTTTAGAAGAGAACCCAATATATGCAGATGAATAAATTTTTAAAAATCCCTATACCACTGCAAGAGGTTAGATGATTAATTAGTGCATAAAATTGAGTAATTAAGTGATTTGCAAGCCTTCCCTGCACTTTATTTAGCTATTAATTATAACACAACCCTGGTAAATCCATATTGCAAAGCGTTTTCATGGGAAATCCAGCTATTTTAAACTCTGGATTCAGCAAGACTGCTGAATGAATGTCAAAGACCAGAAGAGATGGATGGGAGAGGAAATATGCCTTTTAGTTCTAGCATTATACTGTATCCTGACTGATATGTGGCTGAGATCCCACTAAACCAATATCATACTGAAGGTACTGCAAGCAGTGTGAGCAGCTGCAGTATCTGGTGCAGAAAAGCCACACACCACAATAAGCCACCCATCTTTATTTCAGTTCTGCAGCCTGGGACCTACGTACACTCATGCAGCTGCACTGGGGAGAACATTTCTGTTGGGAACCATCTTACAGTGGCAGAGTAAAAACCCTAAATGACCAAATTATCCTTAAAAAGGGGGAATATTCACATCAAACATTTGTTCTGTGTATGTATATATATACTATATATATATATGTACATATGTATGTATTACATATATATTCACTCCAAGACAAGTTTTAGAGACAAGGATTCTATTTCAACTTTTCTGAGACCCTTTTTCCTCTCCCCGCTCCCCTTTTGAAAAAGGTGTGATTTACCGAAAAGTTTTTTACCCAAAGGGTCTTAAAACATGCACAGCTTCAGGCATCCCAACAGTCTTTGCTGTTAAGACTGAAGCAGAACAAGCTGCCATCACAGGGTAACAGAGATTATTTGACCAAAATAACCATACTCTTTACATAGTAATAGCCTTTACATGGGAGGCAGGGGGTCAGAAGCATTATCCCAGCCTTCCAGCTACATGTTCAGCAGCAAAGACTTCTTATCTGAAAACTTAATCTTGAAATCAGATAACCTAAAGGTAACTAAATTCTAGAAGAGCTTATTGATGGAAAAACCATACTGACCATTTTCAGTGTTGTTCAGATCTTGTTTTTAACATCCCTTATTCCAGCTTCTGAGGTAAATATTTTGGTCACATTTGCAAAGGATCAAACAAGATTGTATTAATAACTCCACCAACTTAAAGAGTATAAATCTGGTCATGCCAGCTTCACAAATTTTTTTTTTATTTATACATATAATAAAACCATGCTGGTACGCCATTGTAGAATCCAATGTGTCATTTCAACGAAAATGAAGCATTATTGCTAGACCTGAGACACCAGATTAGCACAAGTACAGAAATAGTATCTACTGCATGCAGAATGAGTGAAAGCAGAAAAACTAGTGGGAAAAAAAAGCAAGAGACCTGCTCCCTACACTGCTAAAATACTGTGAAATACAGATGAGAATGAGACACACTTATAAGGCTTTCACATTTTTTGCAGTTTTTAATGCTCATGTCAGAGATATTTATGTCTGTTTTAAAAAAACATTTATAAAATAACACCTTCAGCCAATGTTTTGAGGGCAGTAAACAGAATGCTGCTTCACTTCCTGCACCCTGCCAATCAAAGCGTTCAGGAACTCTATGGCTTCCTCTATTGCCTGCCTCAGCTTTAAGCAGACCACAGAACAAAAGAAAATCATCTCACCAAAAAATGCAAGGGCTATCACTACTTTATTTTCCAAATAATGCCTTTGGGAGGTAACTAAAAATGTTGCATGAATTCAAAATAAAAACTGCAGAATTAAAGTCAAAGTTCACCTTCCCCAGCTTGGTAGTGTCTTACACTAACAACACTGAAAAGTGAAAGTGAACACTAAGCCAAAGTGAAAGCTGAGCACTGCAGTGCCCAGCTATCAACATTTCCCATAAATATATGAGTTTATACAGAATAAATAATTTATGCCTTCAAATTTTCAAAACCAAGTATGTAAGCATTCACCACTGAAATTTATAAAGACAAGCAACTAAAATATTCTGAAATCTTAGTTAGCAAATTAATCACCATACCAAAACTGAAATACAAAAAAAGACCTCGTACTCTATTCGTAATAAACTGTGTCATGAAACTTTTGTATGAAATATGAAACAGGAACCATCATGTCAATTCTCCTGGCCAGTAAAGCTGTGATATTTAAGCAGAATTGTAATCATCTGCATGATAGATTAAGGAAAAAATGTAGAAAAATACCCAAAGCTCTAAGGATTAAAACATATTTCCAAAACATGTTTTCAGAGGAAAATTCTACTTTTTTACTACAACCATTGTATGATATTAATCAAACCAAAACAGTCTAGAAACTACCTGTTCTACTGATCTACATTGAAACATTTCATCTGCCAATGCAGCATGACAATGGCCTACCAAATAAAATAAGAAAATCCCAAATTGCAGATAATGACTCCTCTATGAGTACAAGCATGTTAAAAAAACCCTCAAGCACCAGCTTTCTAAAACAGTCCTCTCCTCATATCTCAAATACATGTCTAAAGTAATTTTTTCCTGTACATATTAACCAGACAAATAAAATAGACCTTTTATAATTTTTGCCTCCAATTAACACAGTACATTTTGCATGTCAAAGGTACAGTTGTCAAGGACTTTGGTCTCTTCAACAGGATTGATGTCACATTTCATCCTCTTTCTTCAAAGCAAAAGAACTTTAAGCAGTTTTTTAAGGAGCGGGAAAACAGCAGATTGTAGACAGAACAGAGTATCGACTCTACACAAGGCTATGAATCTAAATGTTTACGTTCTATTTCTGATGTTGACACTATTGACATTTCGTGAACCAGTCACTTTCCTCCTCCCCAAATTGAACACGAGTTGTGACAGAAATAATTGCCAAAGCATACTTTTCCAAACTTTGAAAAAGTGGGGGTAGCTAGCCGGACTCTGGATACACTTAAGAACTTGCTCTTCTACAGAAGGACAGAATGGCCCTTAAATCTGTCAGCTCAGAAAGATGCTGCTGGCAGTGGTGGCTGACATTTGTTGCCAAGGGAGAAAGATGGAAAGAAAACACCTTAATCATGGCTGTGAGAGTATTAATGCCACGGAAAGCTTTAAAGAAAACAGAAATTCCACTCAAAATTCAGTGCTGGATTGTTGGAAAATAGCCTGAAATTGAGAAATAGCCTGAAATTACAGATGACTGAAGTTTCCTTCGTGCACGGGCACAGCTGAGTAGTGGATCAAGACCTGCCACTGTTACCCAGGGTTTTGCACTGTGGGCAGTATTCAATCTGCTTCTCAACATAACAGAGGACTGTGTACCATTCAAGTTTGGGAAGAAAAAGTTTCATCACTAACAACAAAAAAACCCAGTCCATACTTTTTGCAAGAAAACATTTCACATCTCAGAAGAAAACCTATCTTGTAAATTGTGTTAATGAACAAAAACTCTTCAGAATTCCTATGAATTATCTTTATGAACTCATATATTTCTTTTAGAACTTAAACCTTAAAACTTCACAGAACTGTTTTCTATACATACCTGTTTCATATATTTTATAATCCCCATTCTGCCACAAGCTTTTGAAATATATTCCATTAAACATGACAGAAAACTTCTATTGTAAAACCCATGGCTTCAAAAGGTCCCCAAAGGGATTTGGAACACAGCACTGGCAATCTGCAGTTAACCACAGAATACTATTGAAAAAGATAAAATGGTAAAATAATCAAATCACAGCAATTTGTCCTTTAAAAGAAAAAGGAAGGACACAATAACAATATGGAAATTGAAAGTTATACTATGAAGGGAACTTCAGGCTTCATGGACAGAAAAAATATTTCTTTTAGAGACCCTAATTCTATAATGCAATTTATACTCCAGGACTGTTCAAAATGACACAAGTTCAGGAGATCCTCAAGCCTCACAGAACTAGTTGATGGAATTACACAAAGTTCTACCTCGGGATCTTCAGGAAAGAATTTGAAAATGTGCTGCAGAAGTCTTGCATCTCAGAAATCAAAACCTGAACAACATGATAAAATTAAAACACCTCCTGATACTTTGATCATAACTCCTTGTTTTTACATATTAACAAATCTGAAGATGTTCATGTAAGAACTTTATTTTCCCTGTGAGGGGACTAAAGGAGAAGAACACCTCCAGAAAATTTACAACTTTTTACATGGGCATGTAACGATAGGAAAAGGGGTAATGACTTAAGGTAAAAGAGGAGAAATTTGGTTTAGATACTAGGCAGAAAATCTTCACTATGAGGATGGTGAGGCACTAGAATGGGTTGCCCACACAGAAGCCATGGATGCCCACTCCTGGAAGTAAAATTTTAAGACCAGGCAGTATAGAACTTTGCGCAGCTTGGTCTAGTGGAAGGTATTCCTGCTCGTGGTAGGGGGTTTGGAACAAGTTGATCTTTAAGGCCCCTCCCAACCCAACCCATTATATGATGATTTGTAAGTCAAGAAGAAAAAGCAAACACACACTGGAAAACCAGTCTAGGAACATCTGCATTTAGTAAACAATTGCCAGTGATGAACAGCTTACTGCCATTCTTTCCTCTCTTCATCCCATCTTCCTCACCCATTTATGACTAACAGAAATATTAGTATTTAAAGATCACCAAAGAACACCTCTTTCTTCCCTTTTCAGTTTGTTCCACAGACTTCAGAACATCTAATATCACAAGAATTTGTTATCAATAAGATTAAACTGCTCTCCAGGACCTGCAGTAGCACTGACTGCAGCTCTGTAGCTTTAGCACAAGTCCTCCTCCTGCACAAAGAGACTAAGCAAACAAAAAAGAAGCAACACTGCCACCCAAACTAGGTATACATTTTCCCAATTTCTGCACATGCTTGGATGTCCTCACTTTGAAAGAAGAAAGTAATTCCTC
Organism: Donacobius atricapilla; assembly: GCA_013397315.1. Classification (NCBI taxonomy): domain Eukaryota; kingdom Metazoa; phylum Chordata; class Aves; order Passeriformes; family Mimidae; genus Donacobius; species Donacobius atricapilla. The sequence goes on from WBMY01004607.1 coordinate 190,286, forward strand.
CACACAGTGAAGAAAAAAATAGAGTAAACATACTACAGGCCTAGCTTACAAACAATTTGTGCTTTCTGGTTTTCCATCAGTATTTAAACAGTGTATGTTTCAAACCAGCAAAATCTAAACATTTACATCTTTACATCCCTGTCAGGCAATTTTTTCACCACCCTACAAGATTAACACACACACTGTGACCATGGTGCACCGCACCAGAAGGAGACCTCTCCAAAAAGCTTTTACCTAAATTGATGCTCCTGCATCTTCCTGCCACTGCAAACCTAGTCAGTGGCAGCCATCTCCTGGTCATTTTCTCCCTTTCAGCGCATTAATTAACTTAAGCCCCCAAAAAGCAACCTCCCAGTCAGGATTCAATGTAGCTTTGGTACCAAGCTCAGGCTGGACAGCCATGTCCCTGGCAGCACAGATATTTGCCTAGACCAGGGAAGGCAGAGCATTCTTCCACCATCACAGGCTGGGGTGAGTGTGTTGGGCCAGATTTTAGACAAATACCTGCTAAACTTTCTGCCATGAGGCCACTAAAGTAGAGGGAGCACGAGCAAACCAAACTGGAGTTTGGGGGACTAAAATGGAATGGACTAGAGTGAAATTTTGTAAAGGAGTCTGGTAAAGAACAGCTTGCTCTTGAGTAAAGTACTACTTTGGTTTTGTTGGGAAACGGGGCAGAGGGGTTGTTTTAGTTTTTTGGTGTTTTGTTGTTTCTTCTCCAACTCCCCTACTGACACACAGCACTTGCACAAATAATTCAAACCCATTTGGATCGGTTTTGTTCATTTTTAATATCGTGATCCAGCAAATGGGCATTTATAAAAAAGCGTCCTGTTGCCATCTGAAATAATGCAAGTCTCTTCAACCTTGTATTTACAAGGTTGTTAAAATTCCCATGCACAGCCAAGATCACATAATTTAAAAAAATTAAACCATTTGGAGAATGCATCCCTATGTATCAACTGCTGCTATTTTTCAGAGTTTACAATTCAGAGGCTAGTTTGGTTTTTAAGTTTCAAATCATTCAGTGCACAAGGCAATGCCAAGCATTTTCAAACTAACACATCAAACTTCGTCAAGTAGATCTGATATTCCCCAAGCCTTTCTATTTCAGTTTTTGTATTCCTGGCTGGCAGGTAGAATATTTATCTACTTCCCACAAAGCAATCTTAGCATGCTGTGGCAACTGATTACAGAGGAATGCAGGCACTAGGCCAGCATTGCTGGTTTATACTGAAACAGGGGCAAAAAAGGGAGAGCTCTGCTTATAGTGCTGAGATCTGGTATCTCTCCCAGTTTCCTCACTGCTCAGCACTTTTGCAAGGCAGAGGTAATGGGCAATGCCTCCCCACAGGCAAATTCCTCAAAACCTAATATAGAAGGGCTGGGAGAGGTAGAGGGGGTTGACCGCAGCATCTCATCAGGTTAGAGCTATGATCACAGAACAGCTGGAATGAAAAACAGGACAGAAGTCCACAACTACTAATGGCTGTTTGGCTGAGTGTTTCTTTCATGACCCAGCAACACACCAGAAGTGTATTTGGAAGGAAAGGCATCAAAATAAGGACTACTTGAAAACACAGTACTGTATTTCTAGTTTTGCTTAAGACTAGCCAATTGACCAAAAGTAAGCAGTACAGCAAATCAATGACAAACCAGCCTTTTTTCCTGGAAATAACTGATCACCATGAGAGCTTTAAATGAGAAATTAATTTGAAATGAGTTCTTTGATGTCATCAAGCTTATTTTACCTTAGCAACTGAATCAAATAGATTAACAACTTGATTTTGAAAGCTATTAGCTAAACTTTTACATAGATATCTATTATTTAAGCTTACGCAGTAATCGGCAACAAAGGTAATAACCCCCATTCCAGATTGCCTACCCTAAATTACACCTAAATAAAAATACTCAGCTTAGTTTACTTAATCTTAATTGCTTTCCTAGTGCAAAATGTACCTTGTCATGACCAAGTAAGTGGTCTGCCTGCCCACGAGAGCTTTCTGAATGTGACATCAATATTTGCACATGCTGAATGCTCTCAACTGCTACCTGATCTTTGGAAACAAAGTACAAATTCTGACCCAGACCACATACACTTTCCTACTATTAATAAAAACTAGTATTTCACCCAAGCAAGTTTGTCCCTTGCAAAAATGGGGTGGAGATTCAGCTTCAGCACACAATGCAAATTAACTGCTAAATCTAGCTAAAACTTGCAAGGTATGTAACCTTCAACCGGGTTAAATTCATGCAGCAGCATAAAGTCCCCCTCTTGAAGCAATACAACAAGAACAGAAATTCTTTCACAGTAAAGGCGATTTGCGAGACTAGAAAGAATATTTGGTAGGATAGTTTTGCTGGGGACTGAATGCAATGTCAAGCTGGCTGCCTACCCTGAGCCAGCAAACACAAAGCAGCCAACGAGAATCGTAGCAGCATGTTTGGAACGGAGGACTAAGAGAACTTCATAGCAGAGCTCTGGCTGGGAAGCACTTCAAAACCTTGAGGAAAATCAAAAAGGGAGTGCCTATCACATTCATGAAGAAAGAGCTCCCCTTTCCATAAATTTCAAAAGCATTATATCAGATGATGTTCAAACATAAAAATAAATCAGAACTGATAAGACTAATTGAATCAGGATCTAGTGCCAGCTCTGAAGAATATAGGGGGTTTCAAGTAGAATAAGCAGAAGACCAGACATAAAAACAAGTATTGAATGAATAAAGCATAATGGGATGGATCAAAGCAGATGGTAACATGGGTATGACAACCATGCAGAGACTGGAAGAAGAAGAAATTAGATAAGATAGTGAAGGAAAATTACCTGGCATCTTTTAAAAAATGAATTAAGTTTGCTCCTGAAGAACTAGATCAGTGCCAGGAAAAAAAGCAAAAAATGTACTTAAGATTTATATGAATTTCTACTGCCACCATTAAAAAAAAAAAAAAAAAAAGAAAAAGAAAAAGAAAAAAATAGAGAGAGGGGTTAAACCATTGATTATTGTGAAATAAAAAAAGATGTTTAGGGCACTTTTTTTGTTTCGTTTTTTGGGGGGGAGGTCACAGTTGCTTGGTTTTCTAAATGCCCATTGAAGTTTCAGTATCTTTTGTGGGTTTCCCTCCATAGATGTTAGATAGTCTGATTTCATGCTGAGTCTGAAGTGTTTCCTTGACAGCACCTCTTTTTAGTCCCAGCCAGTCTCAAGAAATGTTATCTGCACAGCTGGGTGAGGAGTCAGATCCATGTCATTCAACTATCTGGCATTCTCCTACTACTGAATTTGTCACCTTTTCCTCCAACATGACTTAAATTATTCATGTACAGACAGCTAACAGTGACCACATGCACAGGTTAACTTCAGTGCCAGACATGCACTTCTACACCTAAATACAGGTCTTATCTTGTTTTACAGATAAAGGTTTGACCTGCCACAGTATAAAATATTTTGCCATCATTCACTTTTAATGCTTCGAGACCAACTCCTCAGCTCTACCTTATTAATATCACCACGGGAGGGAAATGAAAACCTCAGAAAAGCAAGGATGACAACTCTTTCTTCTGGTGGTATTATTACAACCATCATCACAGACCACACTAATTACTTTCTTCTACCCCCAAGCTTTCAGTATGCAACAGTTTAGCGAACTATTACTTTCTTATCTCCAGGAACTTTTTGCTCAATGACCAATATTGAACCCTGAAGGAAAAAACTGGCAACATTGTCAAAGATGTACAAAATTAAATAAGTGTACTAAGCTTGTGAGAAAGAAATGTGCATTCTTACTCGTGTAGGTGTAATCACAGGAATCATAGTGTAATTTGCTTCAGAAAAAACAAAACTGCTTATCAATTAATATCAATAATCAAAACAATTAATCTAACACTTGGAAAGCAAAAAGAGCAGAATATCAATGTAATTGAAGTAAAATGAAATCCTTATGAGGCTGTAGCACTTCTTAGTAAATTTAGAAGTCCAGCTACTACCAAGTGTTATCAAACCTAAGAAATTCAGTCTCCAAATACAACTCTCATCACAAATGCAGTAAAGAAAGGATTAACAAATTAAAAATGCAGATTTCAGATGGCTGCTGCCCTCTGCTTTTCAGCCACGCAAACCTCCAAAAGAGCCTTGAAAGCTGAGCTTGGAAGGGAAGCCTGGCTGCGCCAAGAGCGCGGCTGCAGGGCTCGCAGCGCAGCCCAGCCCAGCCCAGCCCGCCCGCTGCGCCGCGGTGACACGGGCCGGGCGCCCCGCGCTGGGAACGCGGAGGTCCGGCTACTGATTAACCCGGGCCGGGCAAGGCTGCCCCGGGCGGCCGGAGCTGGGGATGTTTGCCGAGCACGGGCGAGCCGAGCTGCCGCAGCGCGCCCTCCGGCCCGAGCAAACCCCAGGGGCCGCCTGTGCCGCCGGGAGAGCGGCAGCAGCGCGGGCAGCGGGCGCTCAAACCACGCGCTCCTCCGCTCTGGGACTAATCCGCTTGAAGTGCTTCTCCCCCCTTGCCCGCCCACACCTAAATGATAGTATTTGTAATCGTGCAAACGGTAGTTAATTAGAAATCCAGCCATCCAGAGAAAGGTGACAGCACACCAGCGCCTGGAGCAGCGCTGTTTGGACACGCTCTGTGATGGCTGCAATTATGCTAAGGAGTCGTGGAAAAAATAAGAAACTTCTACATCAAACAGCCCTTCTCAAAGGCACGACGCAAACACCTTGTTGGCCACTTCAAGAGCAGGTCCTAAAATGATTAGGTGCCAGGAAAACAAAAAAAGTAGGGCTGATCTAAATGCAAAGAAAGGCATCGAATAATTTAAACAAGCAACAAAGAAAATAATAAATCCTTAGCAACACCAGGTAAAAAATTACAAAGTTTTCATTTAGAGGAATGCTGACCTTGTAACTGTTTTTCTCCCTGCCTGAAATATTTTTACTAGCTTAATGAAAAGTTAAAAAAAAAAAAAAAAGATAAGAAAAGAACCTGAGGAGTCATTATAAAACAGGTTTGTAAAGTATATTCATATACAGGTACTCCTCTTCTATTGCAAAGTTTAGCACTGGAAAAGGTACCTAAAACTTGCCAAATATACTCAAGCCAAATCATAACTAAATCAAGTAGTCCCTGCGCCTATTTTTACATGCAAACCAGTCACACATTAACGTAAAAGGTTTTGAATATTTAAGTATACTTTCCCATGAATTAGCTTACAGGATTTTGTTATCTCCAGTAAGAGATCCTTAAGTTCCACTCTGATAGCCAGGTCTAAATTTTTAGGTCTTCTGCAGCACTGTACAGATTTCACATAGTATATGCACAGAGATCTCAGGATTATTTCCTGAACCAGTAGACAGCAGAACTGCCTTGGCAAAGTTTGAAAGGCTAATTTGAAATGTTTTACAGGGAATGCTAATAGATTACATGGACTTTGTAACAATTTCTACAGTGAACTGCTGGGACGAAACCAAAAAGACACCTGGAAAGCCAACCACTACAGCTGAACAGTTTGGAAAACAGACAAATAATAATTAAAAAAAGGCAACAAAAATACCCAGAAACCAACTACAAACAGGATATGCCAACTTCAAAGTGTTTTGAAACAAATATAACTCTACCATTTATAAGCTTCTCTTAACAGGCTTCATTATTCTGCAACAAGCATATCAATATATACATTATTTTCATATATATACATGTACATACACAACATGTGTCAGCCATAAAATCTTCATTCAAGTATTCATCATTTACATATAACCAATAATAAAAGGGAGAAAGTATTTGCTACTAATAGTCAAATGCTTTCTGATTAGGTTTGAAACTAGGTTTTTAAACACTACTCAAGCAGCATGGTATGCATCAAGCAAACTCCTTATGGGATACAACCTCACTAAGAGCTCTTTCTGCTCTCATATAAGTAAAAATAACTGAGTATCAGCATTATAGCTATTTCTCTAATATAGAACAACAATGTAAATTCTTGCAGTAAGTTTATCATTGTGTACTGGCAACAAATATTTTAGAAAAACATGGCTGTATATGACCTAGATCACAGAATCATAGAAAAATCTAGGTTGAAAGAGACCTCTGGAGATCATCTGGTCTAACAGTTCCTTAAAATAGGGTTTTAAAATAGATTTTCCAAGGTGCCATCAGGTCAAACCTTGAATACTTACAGCAAGGAAGACTTCAGTACTTTTCTACATCATCTGTTTCGAGGGTTAAATAGTTCTCAAAGCAAATATTGTTTTTCCCCTCATATACAGGTATCCAATTGAAAAAAAAAAAAGCACAAACAAAATGAGAAAAACAGTAAACATAAGCACCCTAAAATAAAAGCAGAATAGTAGAATTTAATGTTTGCAGAACATTAATTTCAAGTAACTACAGGTTTATAATAGATCTAACTGTCCAAGTCCTATATTTATTATTAAATAACCTAGTAAAATATTGGTGATCCCTTTTGGTGAGTACCTCTGGCACTATTCACTGTCCTAAGAGAGTCACATAGGCATACCCAGATGTCTCTAAGCATGCACCTACTACTACTCTCATCTCTTGGGATTCCCAGCTGCCAACTCTCCAAGTCTGAGCCCCTCCCCTCTTTTCCCAGATCCCAGGCCTTTGTGAGTCCCACACGTTCCTCTGTACTGCCAGTCTTGCCCAGCCATCAGAGGATGTAGAGAGCACTTCTGCAGGTACTGGCTGAACATAAATCAAGCACCTGCTCACCCTCTGCCCTGTGGGCAGAGCAATACAGACATCTGCAGAGCCTCACACAGAAGCCCCAGCCCCAGGGCAGGCAGTAACCTCTTTATATAGTTCACAGCTAGCTGTCTTGAAGACATTATGCATATAAAATGTGTTGAAACCAGGAGGGCCGAACATTACTGGTGCAGGGACCCAGTACACCTTTTAAACAGCAAAACTCAGGAGTGGAGTGTTTGTTTGACCCAATGTTGCTAGAGGTCAGCTGACAGCACATCAGTTAAGCATATGAAGAAACACAAACTTGCACCTCATTTACTTGTCACATATCAGCTGCCAAAAGGGATCTCGATGGATGGAAAAGAAGGACATTAATAAAGCCAGGCTCCTCATGCTGTCTAACCTTATCTGCTGGTGAGAGGCACATTTGCTGATTGCCTTGAAGTTGCCTCTAATCAATCCAGTAAAACAGGCTTTTTTAATAACCCATGTTAAAAGTTCAACTTTACCTTATATAACATGGAGACGGTTGTAAAGCCAGTTTTTCTCCACACTGCCAAAAGGCAAAGCAAACGTGCTTCAAGGAGTGCCGTGAGCCATCTCTAAGCAAGAGACACCACTTCACAGCTCTGGGTGCTGGCACATGGCAGCTGAGGACCACTGATACACACAGGGTTCCTGCAGTGCTGTGACCATCCACACAACTGAGGTGACACCTCCAGCAACAATTTCTTCAGAGCTTCTACAACAGTAGGCCTGCAATCAACTTTTGTAAAAAAAGTTTTAAGGATAAGCATAGTATCTTGAGCTTGGAAGTAATTTTACTTAAATAAATTAAGCCTTCTGGTCCCTAAAGAGAGACTACAAAAGGAGAAAGAATCTTTTACACAAGCATGGTGACAGGACAACAGGGAATGCCTTTAAACTAGGATAGACTAGATTCATATTAGATATTAGGACAAAATGCCAGCCTGTGGGACTGGTGAGGCAGTGGATCCCTCATCCATGAAAGTGTTCAAGGCCAGGTTAGATGGGGATTTGAGCAACCTGTTCTAGTGGAAGTTGTCCTTGCACACAACATAGAGGCTGGATGATAATCTTTAAAGTAATTTCCAACCCAAACCATTCAATGATTCTATGACGGTAAGCAGTGTAGGAGACAGACCACATTTGGTGCTTACATTAATTTGTTTATAAATGTCTGGAGGACAGAAGGTGGAGGGACAAACATGAGCCAAAAAAATCTACTTTTGCCTTTGGTAAATGAGCTGATAATAAAGCTGCAGTGCTGGACACTAGTGAGACTAAGCAACATGCAGATTTATTTCCTTCATACCTCGATAACAGCTTGTAATTGTCTTTGGCTACTTACTTTGACACCCAAAAGAGAAATTTTAAGCCAGTTGTTTCATACTGGGAAAGATTTACTTCCTGGGTAATTGGTAATAAAAACCCAACAAAACCAAACAAGGGTGACTGTAGTACACGGCATGAAGCTACTCCAAGTCAGTCCAGCACAGCACGCACTAGTTAACAAGTAACAGAGGTTGTAGCTGATAACAGTAACAAAATCGCTCGCTCTGAGAGCAATTGATGACAGAGCTAAAGTTAGACCCCAATACAAGAGATTCTGGACGCTTGCTTTTAAGACATTAATTAATTTCTGTAAATTCTATTTTCAGAGCATATTACCTTTCAAAACTTCTTTTAATAAAGGGTCAGATTCCTTATTCATAAGCTAAAGAAAATGGGAAACACACCATCAGAAAGGTTGGTTTCCTGTATAAAACAATCACATGTCCTCTGCAATCCTTTTGATCCAAGAAGATGGAGGGTTGTTTTGAAGAAACATTATTTATATTGCGTTTTCAGAATCAAGAAGTCAACACAAATAAAAAGTTATTCCAGTGATCAATTAGCTTTATCAGAATCATTTAGGCTGGAAAAGATCTCTGGGATCATCAAGTTCTGCCGTTAGCCTAGCACTGACACCACTAATCCATGTCCCTAAGTGCCACATCTACACACTTTTTAAATATCCCCAGGGATGGCAACTCCACCACTACCCTGCACAGCCCGTTCCAAAGCTTGCAAATTCGCTCGGTGAAGGAGATTTTCCTAATTCTGAACGTGCCAAACTTTGTATTCCACTGCATCATTGTTTGATCACCGCAAGACCTTTGATGGCTCACAAGTCAGATAAATTTGTTTAGAAATCTAATTTAGTTATATGAATGACACTCACAGTAAAATCAAATGTACTGCTAGCCCAGTATCTAAAGCCAATATACATTAACATGTAATAAACAGGGTTTACCAGTTTACCACTGATTTCTGACAACTGTGTAATTGTGTTCTTCTATTCATAGTGACAAGGAGAAATAACCATGATGCCGCAACCCTATGCCATCTGCTCCAACAAAATTATGATGTTCCTGATTCATTCCAGGGAGATACTGCCTGATATATGCAGTGCACTGGTGAGAAGCAGAATGCTGTTGGCCAGTTCAGGCTCTGAAACTGAACAGTAACAGGACACTTGCATGTGTTACATGCAAGTTATTTGGTACATCAGTTATATGGTACCTTTGGTCAAAGGCACCATGTATCTATCACATGAATGAACTGAAGCATTAAATATTTATCTGAAAAATAATAAAGCGCTAACTGTTTAAAAAAGGCATAAGACAAAAAAAACCCAAAACCACAAAACACACAACCCACAACTTGTCCCACTATTAAACACTGAATCATTTCCTAGTTACCAAGAGCCAGCGTGCTTCCCTTAATCCTGGAGCCTTATTAGCTGCCAAGTGACAAATCACCAGCTTCCTTAAGACAGGTACCTTTTCTCCAGGGCATTTTCAATACAAATAGGAAGCACACTAACCAAAGCTGGAGAATAAACTTTAAAAACATTGAATTTAATGAACAGAAAGCTACAATTAGGACAGCTGCTTTACTACAAGAATATTCTGGGGAAATATGTCCGGGATTTTTGGTTTCTTGTCATATCAGTAGTACTCCCTGAATGGTGTGGTCCCACAGAAATTTCCTCCACTTATTAAACTTTCTGAAATTACTTCAAAGAAAAACTGTGTTGCTGAAGTCTGAACAAATCTGAAAGCAAGGAGAAGGAAAAACTTCCATAGTGGCTGCAAATTTAAAACCCTACACCTATGTGTAGTCTTATTAAAAGCTATTAATTTAATATTCACAAAGTACAGTATCACAAATATTTTCAGAAATCAGAGTTGCCTAATATTTGCACATCTGAATTTTGTCAGTGATACCTCAAATTGCCTATACTTTTGAAATAAACCACAAAGCATTGATTCCACCTGAAACAGTTCTTCACATAATCCATAAACAAATATTGGATTTTTATCACTGGCTTGCAACAGTCTGTGAAACAGCCATCAAATGCTGCATACCACTCCAAGCAGTCTATGCTGTCTTGTTCTACTACTGCATTTTTAAATTGTTTTACTAAATACATGGAAAACTCAAGTTTTTTTTAAATCAGCAGTCATGCATGGCTAAATTTTTAGAAATATTTTCAGGCACCACGCAAAATAAACTACACTTATAAAATCATGCTGTGAAGATAGAATGGTTTATGATCACTAAAACAATAAGGTCTTTCTGTAAAAATATTCCCAAAAGACATGATCTCTTTTCAAACTAATTTTTAATGGAATAATGAACAACACGATTTTTTCAGTGGCTTATGCACTACCCAAAGTCAAGCTCATCAATGAGTTTCCATCAAGTGAAAATTGTGACATCTTTTAGGCATCTGAGAATGTCATGGATGAAAATGGCAATGGGCAGAATGGATACTAAAATTGTAACCAGGTTTACGTTTCTATTAATAGAAGGATTGTTCTCATAAACAACTGCACCAATTCACAAATGGAGAGAATCAAGACTTAAAATTGAGTTAGGCATAGCAAAGGGTAGAAACCTTAATCAAACAGCATTAGTCTAGGCAACTCTGTGTGAAATAAGAAACTATCAGAGTTCAATAATTTTATCCCCTTAAAGTCTTTTGATAATTTACACAATCCACTGACACACTGAATCCAAAAATAAGAAGCCAGGCACATCATAAAAGCTTGAACTATCCCTAACTTTGAACTTAATGCACTCAGTAGGCCAGGATGTTAGACAAACGTTTTTAAACAAGTTTCCAAAGTGTTTTAATAAATCTTAACTGATATACAGATATTTATATATATATATAGCTACAAGCATGTGCAAAACCTAGAAATTAGCTCATCTGACAACAACCTCTGAAACCCAATAAGGACAGCTTGTGCTCACTCGGTGGTTCAAAGATGCTTTTCTTTCCCACAGTAAACATGAACTCACATATTCTGAAAGAACATTGTGAAGATAAGGCAAGCTGTACTTTAACATGTGCTAGCTCATCTTTAACTTGACCAAAGTACAGTCAGCTTTATCAACAGGCTCTTAATGTGTTTGTTAGAATATCGGTAACACAGTCAAGAAGATACCTCCTTCCAAACAAACCATTAGCATTGAAACTATGGGAATAAAAATACTTGCATATCCTTAACTTCAGGTACATGTTCACATTTGTCTCAATCAAAAGCTGCGCCTCTATCTACGTCATTATAATTCCGGAAGCATAGTCCTTCCTCATCTATATAAAAATATGCAAAAAAACCCAAAAACAAACAAACAAGTTACGAAAAGCATTTAGACTGACATAGATGTGGAAACCGAATAAAACTGCACATACATCCAGTACCTGGGATAAAAACCCTAAGTTAAAAAAAAAAAAAAAAAGCACACGAAAACTGAGTGAAACTGCAGAGATCAGAGCTCTGCATACTTGGGCCATGGGGAACATCCCATGTTGAACAAGAGGATCCATAGTCATAGAACTGTAGGTAAACAACACAAGAACAACATCACAGTACGAAATCCCATATGTATACAAGTCACAGCTCAGGCTCCCAGCTTTGATTCATAAAATGCGTCATTCCAGAGAGCGTAACTGTATCACATAACTTGCTAGGGAAATAGCCATGGTACTCATCACAGCTTGGTGTTATGAACCGCTGGCTTTCCATAACATTGCACACACCAGATTAAAATCTCTCCGGGGGTGGAGGGAGAGGATAGCAGGAAATCAATGAACAAGATGTCAAATCATAACTACTTTCATACTTCAAAGTGCAAATAAAACAGCATTTGACTTAGCAGTGAAATACTTCACTGTTGATTTCAGCTGCTTACAGCTGCTTCTTCTCTACAACTATTTTTTAAAGTCTTGCTCAGGCTAAGAAAGGAAAAAAAGTCTTGTTCAGAATAAATAATAAATTTCTTGAAAAGAAAAGGGGCTTTTTGTGTCTTGCTATACAAAAACTTAAAAGGCGGCTTTACTTTGCGCACATTTATGTTTAATTTGATCTTTAAATCATATTGTTGAGGCACAAGCCTTAGTTAGTACTACTGGTAGCTGTCAGAATCACCAAAATTAGAGCTACCACTAAAACACTGCAATTGTATTTGCTAGCTATGGTGCCTGAAGGATTTTATGATTTCACATGAACTTTACCATTACCTCTTCTTCAGAAAATATAAAAGTGAAGCATATTTTGTATTGTCCACATTAACATAAGAAATCAAATATTTTAGCTTGTTTGAAAGGTTATGTGCGCTGAAAGGAAGAGTACACAGCAAGTTTCATATTACATTGCAATAGAAGAACAAAGCTGGAATCACTTTCTGTACACCCAGTTTTATTCTTCTGGCAGAGAACTTAAAAACACACTGATTTTATTTTCACCTTGAATAATTAAAACCTCTTGAACTCCTTGTAAAATTTCACCTCTCACTAAGATAACATACATGTACAGGTCTGAATTGAGAACTGGCTTTTGCTTCACTTTTTATGAATTTCTTAATATTAGTGGAAGAGTTCCAGAAACAAAACTAGTGACTGAATCAAGAAGGTAAGTTACTACCTTAGGACTACACAGTATCGATTGAGAATAATTACTTAACCAATTTCAGAGTGCACTGGCCACCAGCTTGAATTAGTAAAATAAAAGCTGGTTGTTGACAACGATGATAGAGTAGGTGGCTGTGACAAAGAGTTGCTACCTTGCCTTTGAAACATACTCAGTGAATTGGTCAACACAAGCAAGCATGCAACTTATTAGCTTGGCTGTATTTTGACTTTGTGATGCAGGGAAAATAACCCGCTTCACTTTTGGCAAAACAACACCTTTCAGAAAGCCTAATCCTCCTTCCGCTAAGAAAGGGATTGAGATCACTTATCTTGAAGAGTTCCACTCAGCTCCAAATTCTGAAAAACACAGTTTTGTGAGCAGTGTTTTTAGTCATAATGCAAAGCTTGGGACACTCTCTCTCCTCCCTAACATATGCTGCTGCCCTTGTATCAAAGTTAAACTTGCCAAGAGAGGAAAGTGATGAAATTACAGCCAACATGACAGATAAATATACGCTCATAGCACGCACAAGCTTCACTGCTTCTGGGATTTCTGGGGTTTTTTTGTAAAAATGCATTACTCGTCTAATGTTCTGTAATCTTCATATTGAAGCAACATTTGCAGAAGTTTAGCTGAGGGAACTTAGAGAGATAAAAGACAAGACCACTCCTAATGATTTTCATTTCAAACAGAGGCCATTAGGATAATGTGCTGATTCAGACTTAGGGACCTAGAGCCTGCAGAGATTCACCACATCCCCTATGCAGTGATATGCTCTCCTGTTGAATCAATGGTGACAGTTCCTGGACAGAAGAACTGCATTTCTTAAAAGAAGAAGTATTGTTATTGGACGGAGATACATGCTGGGAAGGGATAGTAAGACAACGTGAGACAAGAAGGTCCTTGAACCACGGAAGTGTGACAGACAAAGCCAGAGGAACTCTAAGACTGGTCAAGCGGCAGATACAGTCGTGCTTGTATCTTTTTCAAAGTTTTTCTGGAAACTGATTAAAAAATACCTCACATCTTCTTGAGGAGTAAGTACCAAATGGATAATCTGTACTCCAAATGTATGCCCACAGCCCATCTTTTGCTTGGAAGTGTCTAACTTGTAAGCCAAGAGCATGTGAGTCTCATGAGCTGAACAACAGTACAGCAGTCCACCAAGAACCTACAGGGTTTTCAAGTCTCTCTTGATTCCTCTTGATCCAGAAGGCAGCAACACTTTGTTACCATCACTTGTGTAATGTCTGGAAATCTAAACAAAAATCTAGCAGACAGGCATGACCAGACTTCAGCATCACCATGATTTCAGCACAACTCAAGCAACCAAATTACGTACGAAGTACCAGTGTTTTATGTAGGGAGAAGGTTCTTCAAGATTGTGAATGCAGTTTGACAACAGGAAGAAAATTTAAGACCAAAAAAAAGCTTTATAAAGCCAGCTATTAGACAATGATTTCTAAAGTATCTGATTTCGTAGCATTTCATGAATGCAGGGATATGAAAAGAAGAAAGAGCAGGAACACAAAGTCCCATAGGGGGCACGTGACTAAGTTTCATATTACAATGCTAATAATAGAAATTAGAACTACTCAGTGAGGTTCAGTACATGTTGATTGAAGGCAATGGTATCCTAGGGCATGGAGAGATTAGAATAAATTATCTCAAGGTATGTCAGTATGAAACTGCAGCACATCTGTTAGTCCACTCCAGCTGCTTGTGTGCCTGCTCTTTCTACTTAGTAAACACCTCGACAGAAGAATAACTTACCTCCCATAGATTCCTACTTGTCATGAGGAAAGCCCACGTACACCTTCTGACTTCAAGGCTTCAAGAACAACAAAACACTACAGCTCATGACAAGCATCCAACTCCAAGACAAAACTGCAGGCAGAGCATTTCTAGTTGATACTGGCATATCCCTTGCCTGAATTAAGTTGCCTAAACTCTGTCTCTCTCTTAAGAGAAAAACCCAATTCAGAGTTACTTGATTGATTCCTATTCAAGTGAGCCATCCCGTGTTCGAGCCCAAGATACGGGACGCATCCATCAGGGGCGAAAAAGCCAGAGCTATGGGTTCTCATCAGTGCTGTGCCAAATCCCCCTTGCCCACTAACGTCATGCACTCAAAACTATGGAACAAAATGTACACTGCACTGCTTCATATAGGTAGCCAGAAGAGAAACCAATGCTACAAACACCAACAAATACAAGGAGTAAGCAAAACAAATATTTTTTTCTTAATATACACAAAAGCTGTAGTTTTGGGAAAACAACTGCAAAATGTTGCTGTTTCATTTTCCTGTGCAAACTTTTCAGTAGATGAGCAGACAGTGTTGCCTCTGACAGCAATCAGTTCTCAAGTTCACAGTTATGAAGCTTAGGGAATGTGTTTCTCAGTCAAAAACAAACAAAAAACCCCCCAACAACTAAAATCAAACCCACATCACAAGGTTTCTATAAAACTTACAATGAACACTTACCACACTTAAAACAATGAGATTGGCAACTGTGGTGCTCATCACCGCTAAACTACAACTTACTTTTCATTGGTCAAGTTTTAATGAAGAAATACACCTATGCGTAGATGCCAGCATGGCAAATATTATTTATGAATGAAGTGACAAAACAGAAGAATTGCTCACTGTACTGGCATTTAGACCACCTTGGAGAATTTAACATTAATGACTTCTGTGCACAAGACTTTTGGTGTTGTACCTGTGTAAGGTTACTCTTACAGTGTCGATGAAAACTATCATTTACCCATCAGTATAAAAAGTAGGTCACAGCTCTAGAAAAGTATGCACAACCATCTCTGCTATAACACTGACTACTAAAAAAACAGTCCACCCAAGATTTTTAGAAATCAGCTGATATTTTAGACTCCTAGATTGGAAGAAAACATGATTTATCATGTGGTAAGTCATGAACATATTCAAGATATTACCACTAGCTTTTTGGTTGCTTCTGTCTATTGCTTTAAGCATATTACACCAATAACACAAAACAATTAATTGAGAAGCAGTTATGGAGCTTGGCAATTTACTAGCATATCACTTAAATATAGTTTTATCAGTGTCTTACTTTGTACTGGAAGTATTTTGGAAGCATGAGGGTAAAGAGTTAAGTATTGCATGGTACAACATATCACCATCATATTACCCAAAGAATTAACTGTCCCGGTCTTAGAATATGCAAAAAAGTTGTTAATGGAAACATTAGAAAGGCTTATGAAGTCAGAGAGAGAGATGACAAGTGTTAAGAGTTCTTCCAGGAATCCACTGCCAGCAATATTAGAGTGTTTAATGAAACAAAATTACTCTTATCATCACAAATTGGTCCTTCAAATGAGCTGTTCTGTTAAGTGCACTTTGAACTATGCAGTGTTACATTTTTTCTGATGAACTAGAAAACAAAAATGTATCAGGTATTTGTCACCAACCTATCAAGACATTTTTGCCACAGAATAATGCCAGAGAATATCAGCATCATAAAAATTTTGCAATTGTATTGCATTAGCAAGCAAGCCTTTCTAGATATGGTAACTGAGCAGACCCTTCTTCCCCACGGTTCTGTTTGTTGACTGTTTCCCTTATGATCAAACCCACTCAGGTAATAGGGACAAGTTCTTGTACAACTAGTTTCAGAAAAATGTTGTTTTTAAAAAGTGAAAGTATAACTGCCCTCCAAAGCTAAGTAAGTATTCTACACATCTACACTCACTACACTCACATTTATAAATAATCTTTCAATGCAACACTGTGCAAAATTGATACTTCAGTAATATATGTATTTCTACTATAAAGACAGTTTGTGATTAACCAAGTAGCAGTACCAATATTTAAAAGCACTCAAGAATTAATTTGTTCTGCTTTCAGTTACATAGGTATTAGAGCACGAGCAATTTGTGTGACAGGCTGGAGAGTGCCACAAGGGAAGCAACCATCCTAGCAGGGAAAACAAAAAAAATCCCAGCTGTATCTTTGAAAGAGAGGAAAGCAAGGAGCAACAGGAGAGACTGAGTAATTACTTCGGGTAAGTTCAGTCAAGAGAGGAAACGAGAAGTGCTGCAAGAAGAATGAGAATTTTATATTAAAAGAAGTATCCTATTTCACTGCTGTTGCATCTGTTCCATAACACCAATGAGGCAAATAGTTGTCAACTTGACATATATGGATATATTATATATATCTTAGATATATTACAGATATACTGGCTATTTTTGTATCTCCACTGGGCAAGTCAGCACCCAAAATGCTGAAAAGTAACCGCTGTGGAGCCCCGGCAGCCTCCGTGGCGGGGCAGCTGCTGGTAAGTAGTCTGTGATACTGGATCTCCGGGCTTTGGGGCTCTGATGCCTCGGCAGACCCAGCCGGGCAGGGGCAGGGGCACGGGCAGGGCCGCTCTGCGCCCGCAGCGCTCCTCTCGCCCCTAAACACGCCCGAGGCACCCGGGGCTCGGGAATACTCTGAAGACGGGTGCTCTGCCAACAATTTGGGGAAAAA